>JAWWEY010000055.1:69069081-69081467 GCA_035582745.1 Loriotus luctuosus | reverse complement strand
AGCATAGTTTAGTACAGTATTCTTTAATATAATATAGTATCTTAAAATAATAAATTAGCCTTCTGAGAACATGGAGTCAGGTGCATCATTCCTTCCTTCGTCCGGACACCCCGCAAATACAAGACTCGGTTTATTTTGCTATATAGGATTGCTAAAGGACAGGCTCCCATGTGACACCAGCAAAGAAGAAGAAAATATTTCAGCTCACACTTTTAAAACATTCTGGCAAGGCATGGTATCAGCTAGGACAGGAGGAAACATCTCTATTAGGCATCACAGCCTTATATAAAAAAGTACAATTAAAATTGCTTTCCCCTGCATCCAAGGGTTCTGGGCATGTCTGGAATCTAACAACATCCAGATACATGCTGCTAACTTTCCCACACAGCTTGAAAACAGCATTTATTTAATCATCTTTAATGTTTACTAACTTGCTAGAGTGATGAAGAGGTCAATTAATTATGTCTTTATCTGAAGATGAAAAGTTACCTCCAGGTGCTCAGCAGACCTACCTCATGGTTATCAAAACCACTGTGGCATTATTGTCCTCACAGCAAGAGCGAGGACACTTCCTGGGGAACAAGAACAATTTTTTTCCCCTTCTAAGAAGTTCCACCCTACTCCAGCACTGAGGGTGGACCAGAGAATCCCCAGAGGTGCCTCCCAACCCTCATCATTTTGTGATTCTGCAATATCCTCTCAGTCTAATTCTTTTGACTGTCACAGACAAAAATCAAAATGTGTAAATTTAATGTAACTTTTTTTATGAATACTTAAAACATAATCGCATCTTCTTTATGGGCCTTCTGCTAGCTTGGTCTCATTAAAATTCATTCTTCTGAATGTGCAGTGCAGGGAAAAGTCTGCTAACATGTCACAATAAACCAACTGTCTGAAACCCTGCAGAAGGAAAAAAAAAAGATGTAACATTTGCCTTGTGCCTTGTAGTTTATGAGAGAAGATATCTAGAAGCAGCTGTAAAATAGTCATAAAATAAAATTGGAATTTATATCAAAATCACTCTTAATACCTTGGGGCTTTTCTATCTCTGCATAGTTTACCCTGAGAGATTTAGTGGTGGAGTTTTATGTTAAGGGGCTGAAAGTTATAGTGGAGCTGTCAGTAATGCCACCCCTTTTTGGTGTGTCTGCCTATATATCAGTCTATTTATTTTTAAATAGCAAGACAGTAACCCCCAGAAGGTGCAATATGAAAATGCCATTGGCAACAGCTGAGCAGTTATAGATCTGTTAACCAGCCTTAATGAAAATCCTACTGAACACAAGCATTTTTAGATTTTGTTGTTGTTGTTTGGGTTATTTTGGAGGTTTTTTTTTTTTTAATAAAGTGTTTTGGGTTTTTTTATTGGGGGTCATCAGAGGCGGGATGAACTTGCACACCACCCTCCCCATCTTCCTCTGCCAAAAGATATTTCTTTAAAAGAAAAAAACAACAAAACAAAGCAGCATGAGAAACTGCAATAAAATTCCCATAACATTGTGAATGAATGATGAAGCTTTTGCTGTGTGATGGTGTCTGGGGCAGAAGAGAAAAGCAGTTACTGTAAAGACATTTGGAAAAGATAATGTTGACCTGAAGTCGTCTTCCAAGATAAGGAAGATATGTATGCGTATACAAACATGATAAGCAAAGTGCAAGAAACAGGTTTATCAAAGCTGAAGGACTCACATAAAAAACCCACAAAATTAATGGTAAATGCAAGCATCTTACTCTAGGTCCTGCCTCATGAGAAATGACAGCCCTAATGTTTTACAGCTGGGGAATAAAAACAAATTTCCACATAAAAAGCAAGGTTTGTTTGACACCAGAACTATGAGGGATTTACTTTCACCTTCAGACATGATGCTTCCCAGGGCCTGCTGAAGTTTCACAAGAAAAGTTTGCACAGCTTCATTATCTCGTCAGCTGAGCCTCAAGACTAGCCTCAATATTTATCAAGCTCAGCTTTTATCTTTTCTCTATCAGCCTGTAAAAATGTGTCATTACAGAACTCAATTAAGTTGCCAGATGCTCCAGTATTCCAACCCAGAAATCTGTACAGATAACTTTTGGTTAAGGAGATTCCCAGGAATAAAATGAATATGAACTGGCACAGCCTAAGTACAGTCTGAAATTATTTCTTATTTGTAAAACAAAACGAAGTGCAAATGCATTGGTACCAATGTTGAATCTATTTCCATTTCTTTGATTACTACTTTGTATGGTGATGTATAACACAGATCAGTGGAGAAGACTGAAATGAAGAAAGGAACAAAAGAAAACAAAAAACAATTACCCACAGTTGTTTACAGTATGATTACAAAGGGAATTGCCAGGCATCTTCTTTTGATTAAAAAGATTAAAAGAATCTTATTTCAGCTCCATGAACATCAGAAACAGAGAATTCTGCAAGGTGTGAAAACAGATAATGAGCTATCAAGTCTCAACCATTCACCTGCTCCAGAGCAGGGCAAGTGAGAAGAGGCCACTCAATGTGAGCCTTGACTTGTTAGTCCAGACTAAAGTGAGCTGGGCTTTGCTGAGACTCACACCAACACTACAGACATGGAATGCCTGCTACTGGCTCACAGACTCTAAGTCTTCAGTTTCCTGCACATATTAACTTCCACAAACGTGGCAAGGCTTGCATCTAATCCTTCCTCTTTATTTCCAGTCTCACCTTTAAATCTCCATCTACACCACATGGGATACAGTGCATGGCTCTTCTGACAACAGGCATGAAGATTCACTTTGTGGTGTACCAGCCCTCTTTGGGAAAATTGCAAGTAATTAAACAACTACTGAGGTTTTTTTTTAAAGTATTTCTTGCTAGGGGAAAGAGAAAGAAGTAGGAAAGGGAAATACGACAGCATCTGGGAGCAGAGTGCAAATGTTTGCTGCCACATCTTTCACCAGCACTGAGAATCCTGGAATGGTTTGGGTTGGAAGGAGCCTTAAAGACCACCTGCTTGCAGCCCCCAGCCATGGGGGAAGCCCAAAGCCCCATCCAAACTGTCCTTGAAGGATTTGAATTGCCGTGGTAGCCAGAAGTGCTGGGAACAGCAGCTCTATACATTGTGTCAGGCACAGCCATGCAAAATCTCATTCTTTTTAGTTCTGATACCTCTGTAGCAGTATCTAGAGCAGTAGGCATTGCCACTGTAGAAAACATTTTAGAAGCTCAGAGATAAAGTCTTGTATCAGCCTAATTACTGTATCAGGGAGAGCCATAGTCAAATATTTTACTAGAGTGGGCCTCACTTGGGGTCTTTAAACACTGTCTGAAATGATGACAGAGCTACAGGCAGTTTAAGAAATAAAGCAAGAACAAAACCTGCACAGCTTTCTCTGCAAGAGATTAATTTCCACTGGGAGTAGAAAGGCTGGGTTTGAGTTATCCTAATCCTCTTGAGCCACTACATGCCTTTAATGAAGTGTGGACAAAGCCAGACAGTGCTTAAGAAGTCACAGAAAAGACTTTCTAAAACAGTTTCAAGCCCACAGAGGATGGCACACTTCTTGTTAGAGCAAATAGGTTTAAAAACTCTGAAAAATTAATCAAATCTAAACAGGATTTATATTTGCCAAGAGCAAAAAGTCTGATGACTTTGGTTTGGCAACACAGTGACCAGGGCTAACTGTGGCTAGAATTTGATGAGGTTTAATAACCCAGGATTTGCAACTGTTTGATTATCTTGGGACCAAAGCCAGCTAAGCAATATATTCCAAGGGAAGTGTGGATGTAAGTGCATTTGGGACCAGCTGACTGTTACCACCTATGTGTGACACCATCTGCAAGCAGGCTGACAGCTTTAAAAATAATAAAAACCCCCAATATTCAATAAATGGAAGAACAGCTGTTAAGTAAGAAAAGCTGGTCTCAGCATGTGCACTGGACAATACAGAACTTTTGTTTAAGAACCTCCTGTTCACTTTACTGTGAGTGACTCTATGTGAAAATATGTTGGGGATTGGAGCAAAGCAGTAACTTTTTACAGTAAGAGGTTTTCGCTCATTTCAGAACAAGCAGGTTATGTAAGATAAAAAGGAAATCACAATGGAGAGAAGCTGGCGGCCACCAGTCTCATTTCAGGACTAAATCAGCAAGGAAAATTTAGGCATCCAGTGCCTGAACAGTGAGGTATCCTGCTACCCAAAAAATCTTGGGTTGGCATCAGGGTGCCCAGTGCCTCAGAGACATGGAGAAGGTCAAGGAGCTCACAACAGGATTTACAGAAGTGTGTGGGGCAGGTACAACACAGCCAGTGCAGAGGCCCCACAAACTTTTACACTTGGTAAGTAATTAGACATCAAAGTCCACACTAACAGAAAAACCTGTATTTCCTCTCCAGGACCAAGCTGCTTTTCCCCCTGCTCCCACTCCCCCAGAGGAGTGAGATAAAGGAAGCCATGCCCAAGCTAAGCGACACCCCATTCCTCAAGAAATCAGTGAGGCCACTCAAAGACCACACTAAATGCTAGAAAGCACAACAGACTGCCCATAAATCTGAAAAACCTCTTTTGAATATGTTATAAACCAAATTCATCTGCAAGTAATTTAATTTAGCTATTTGCAAACAGCAGAGAAGTGCTCTGCCCAGCTTCAGGTGTCTGAGGCCCATCCCAAAAGCAATCAGATCACTCTGGAGAGCAGCTGTGCATCAAGTAGATTGCTTTATCTAAGTGATAAAAACCTTGTAGACTGTGAAAAATACAGGGCATAAAATGTAACATTTTTAATGAGCAACATAAAAGATGAATAGAACGAGCACAAGAAAAGGCAATTTAGTCAGAAGATGGGGAAAAGGAGCCTCCAGAACATGACATTTTATAGCAAGAGGGGTTTGCAGTAAGCAGAATTTAGAGGGGGAAACACTATTTTTCTCTTCTAATTAATCCAGTTGGGGTACCTTGCAAATCAATCACAAGTGTTCAAGCATCAGCTGACTGAATCTGAAGAACAAGTATTAACATATTTTGGACCTGTTTCAGATCTAAAATAAGTTGTTGAAACTCCATTAATTTCAACGTAGATGCAAAATTGGCCTTTTTACTGTAATCTTCTACATCAACATGAAAGAAAAAGCATAAACCATTAAACATTAAACTGCCTTTCCATTTTATTTCTTTTACGAGGCTCCTAGCAGGACATTAACAGCAGATTACACCTTTTGTGAGCCATCTAACAGGATATTAACGACAGAAGGGTGCCCAATAAATAAAATTATTGTTATTACTGCTATTTATAGTCAGCTTGTCAGTACCAAGCCATAAAACTTTAACATTTGAAAAGTCAGGAGCTACTCCAGCACTCTGCATTTCCAACCATTCTCTTCCACAGCATTATTTTTTTTTTTGGCCCAACTTGAACACGACTAAAACTTCATTTCAGCTCCTCAATTTACTTTTAATTTCAGGTGCTAAAGCTGCACAGCAGAGATCTGAGTGCTGCAACAACAGCCAGTGCAGGCACAACCTAGTTCAGAATAGTGGTAGAAGTGGGAAGAAAATAACCAGGAGTTTCAATTCTTAGAGGCACAAGTGGATGTAGACTTGGAAAATGTATGTACAAATATTTCATGCCACTTTCAACACTCTTTTTTTTTATCCATGATGTCTTTCTACATTCTGTTGTGCTTTCTCACCACTCCTTACATACCATCAAATCATTTCAATATGTCTTCCTTACAGACAATTACAAGCATTTTCTAGTTCATTATGAAAAGAAAGCCAACTGTAAACTTGGAATAAAAGTTGTTCTTTGGGTTGTTTTTTTTTTTCCCCTGGAACATCTTATTCAATAATAAAAGTTCTAGCCATCAAAAACTCAATCATTTTCCAGGAGAGAGGGTTCCACACCTGAAAATAAAGTACAAGTAGGTATACACTCATCTACACACACACAGACCCTTTCAAAAGTTTCAGCTTTCTAAAATCAGTCTATAGGCCTGGATTGTGGGGGAAAAAAACTTCAAAAAAAATTTCTTATTGTCCCCAACTTCCACTTTCTTCTATCTTTAATGTAAAAAAAAAAAAAATCCACAAGCTTGGCAATGCTCTACCAGCATTTACATCTGAACAACCTTATTGTATTTACAGAGACTGCACAGGAACCAAGGATCATTTGCCTGCAGAAACATCAACATTTATCTGGGTTTCAAAAATCTGAACAGCACATACTAGTCCTTATATACAGGTATTGTGTCCCTAGTCTACTCCTACATCTTGCTAAACTTCTTGCTGTGGGAAGACAAACTTGCTCATTTCTGACTTGGAAAACCTTTTCATTTAATGCATTTTAAAAGCCCAGAAAGGATTCAAAGTAAAATGTTCAAACAAAACACCACACTTACATATAATTTATTTTGAAATGCAGATATTAAAAAGCTTAAAAGTTTAATGTTTGTTGCAGTTCACAACTGTATCTTGAGTATTTATTATTACTTCAACTCCCATTCCTATTTTTCTTTTTATAGCTCATTGTCTTATCTTTCTTTGCCCCTTCCATACCCAGACTAAATTTTCTGTCTAACAAATCAAGGAAATATTGCAGGCCTGACTTCTTCCCATGACGGTTGTTTTAGTAGGTATTTAAAAAATCTGGGATTGGTCCTAATAAAGTACACTAACCTCTGAGCTCTTGGAGAGCAAGCCCTACTCACCCATGGTAGAGTAGCAAAGCAAATTTTCCAAGAACTCTCTCAGATCCATTTTCCCACTGCAGACAAATTTATTTTTAAGAAAAAAGCTCAAGTTTCCATATACAACTATTTCTTGGCTGTCAAAAGCAGACTACTACAAAAAATAAATATAAAAACCCTAAGAATAGTTTGATTTTCTGTTTCCATTACCTTCCCCACCTTTTTCTTTCCCCCTCTATATTTTATAAAAGGGTTGTTCTTCAGTGTACTTGCTTCTATGGATACCTTCCTTTATAAAGATGCACAGACTGCTCTGACTCATGTTTTAGAAGAGCAGAAATACTTGATGACTTTCATTTGGTTTGGTTTACTACAGACAGAAGGACATTTAACAGCCCTGCCAAATACCTTCTTGTTTTGTTCCTTCTACCTTCAGGGCTTGTGCTTATATTCTGTCTCTCTCTGTATAAACCATGTCACAGAAGCAGATAGAAGCCAACAGAAGCAGAGTTTTTGATCCAAATGACTTCTAAGAGACTTCAGGTGGCTTCAACAAACTACAAAGGTGAAAGAGGCAACGAAGAAAGGAATATTTTCTACATACAGCAACCAAATACGTGCCCTCCCCTCTGATGAAGTGTGCAATTGGAGCATGAAATTTTACAGCAAATTTCCTACTAAAGCAGCATTTTGCTGCACCTGCATTTACAAAGGAGTGGGGAGCTTTGGAATGGGATGCAGTTGCAGGATCTCTGGGGCACAGAACACTAAGCCAGGACAGGCAGGCACATGGCTGGATGATGATTTTCCATGTGTTATGAATGAATGAATTAGAAAGCTGAACAATTGCTTTATTAAGCTGAGTTATATTACACTGATATTATACTAAATCACATACTAAAGAGATACAATACTATATTTAAGAGATACTACAGAAAAACTCATGTCTGTCTGGAGACAGCCAGGACACGGCTTTAACTAAATTAAAGAAACAAAACAACTTTCACTAGTGTCTAATAACTAAATCACTTTTAGCAAACAATCCCCATAACACATTCCACAGGTGTAAAACAACAAAAGTAGAAATAAGAATTGTTTTCTCTCCTTCTCTAAGCTTCTCACTGCCTTCCCTAAGAAAAACCCTTAGAAAAACTGTGCCTGCTGCTCTCTGTGAAGAGAGCTGTGGCCACAGAGGCGGGTCAACTTTTGGGGCATCTCCATTAATTATCCTGCTGGCTGGCTGTGCCTGTGGCTGCCAAGGAGCAGGAGAGGACACAGGAGGCACAAAACACACCCATCAGACACAGCCCTGGTGTCCCTGACCCACTGCTGCTGGCAGCACCCTAATTTGTGACTGCATGCCCATCTATGGCCCCTGCACACACTGGGGCCAGAACACAGAGCTGGCCAGGATGTTTTGGGTGGCAACAGCCCAGAGAGCACTGGAGATGCAGCTTCAGGACCTCCATGAGTCACTGACCTTGGCAGACCCACCAGCACTCATCTATTAAGCCATAAAGCATTAAGGATCACACGTGGCCAGCTTCCAGAACCTGATGCTGTCCAGAAATGTTTGTGCTGCCTCGGCACGTCTTGTCAGGTCGTGGTACAAATCCCATACCCAAAATAGAAAATCCACCACTGACAACCCACATTCCAACTGATTTACTGGTCTCAGAGATGCTGCAAAAACTATTTTGACACAATAGTTTTGTGTCAAAAAACTATCAAAGCAGAGTGGGAGCTGGTTTCCTGGTGGCAGACTGCAGCTCTCCAGCTACAGTCCTCAAGTATTAGAAAGCAGATGAAATATAGTTGTTTTTTCACAGCAATCTAAGGATTATAGACACAGAGATAAACACATTGATGATCTTGCATGCATTTGTGGTTTTATAATCCATTTGTTCTGTTCAGGATAAAGTTTTCCATTAGTTTTCTCTTGTCTTGCAATCCCGACAGCAAAACTATGGCAATATGCTGATGGAGGGGGACAATTATGGCCAGTGAAAAGCCTCCATCTCTTACCTGTGACTTCCACTGCAGGGTTGGGACTATTCCCAACAAGCAACCCAGGGAAAAGCTGGAGCACCTCATAAAACACACTGGCTAAACACAAATAACCACAAATGCTTGTTTATGCAGAGTATCTGATGCTAGCCTTGGCCTGAGCTGCAGATCAGCAACCATGGCATCAAGGTTCCTGCACCAAAGCTTTGGTTAAAAGTCACCAGTTTTCCTCACAGAGGATCATACAGAATCCAAGAAATACCAACTCTAGCAGGCTGCTGAGCCTGATTGGTTTGGTTTTTAACTCATCCTGTCAAATTACAGAATTCTACCCACAATACAGAGGCCATCAGATTCTGCCAAAAGGGATTCTGCCTGACAAATTCCAAGAAGAAACTCCTCAAATGCACCTTGAACACGACATGTAATCACACAGATTATCCCAGCTGGCTCCTCCAGGATGCTCAGCACACTCACATTCATCATGGAGTATAAGCAGATCCTTTGTCACATCGTCAAGAAGTGAAGTGAGCCCCATTTGCTCTGTTGTCTGGGTGAACTAATTCACACATTTTTGATTAGTCCGTTAAATTGCTGTGTTTTGAAGGACTAGTACCTAAATATAAACCTCCTTCAGGAAATTAGATTAGAACCCTGTACATTAGACTGTAATTTTCCAGTAGCAAGTTTCAGTTGCTTGTTCTATGTTGCAAGTAATTTACTTAAGAAAAGAGACTGAAGTTTGTGAAGTTATGGCATTGTCAGTTTGCTCTACTGCAGAAGAGTATTCACTGTGTGGTTTAAAATTGATCTCATCAAAAACTAAAAATCATTGTTTCCAGTGGGAAGCTCTTCTCCTGTTGATATCATTAAGATTCCCAGTTAAATTTTCATGGATTAGAGGATTTTAATTATTTAGTGTGAATTATTTATCTTGGAATTAAAGTAGAAAACTAAGATGTTGTGAATTTTTTTAGTGTTCCAAGCAATAAGAGAGACTGTTGGACCAAATACATGTTTTTGCCCTCAGCAAAAATTAAATGAGCAAAAGACAGAGAAGTGTTCTGCAAGGGAAAAAGAAAAAAAAAGAAAAAACAAAACACAAATTCCATTAATCTGCCTTCTCAGTGAAGTATTTGAGTGGTGCCTATCTTCTCAGAACTGCCTTATGCCAAATCAAAACAATAACTAATTTACATTGCCATAATTCACTTTCATCTGTGGATTTCAAAGCATCATTAGTAAGAATCAGGGTTGCAATTAAAGGCAGCTTCACTGGGCCCCTGGGATTGCACAAAGAGTTAGGGATGCTTGGCCTTGCAACGCCACAGGCTCTGTGTTTTCAGATGTGCAATCACACCCTCTTCCCTGTGCACCCTGTAAATAATGTTGTTTGCACTGCAGAAGTGCTCCAAGCCAATCCTGAATGGAAAACCAACTACTGGGAAAGCTCCAGCCAGGAACACCCAGTCAGAGGAGGACTGTTCCTCAGTTTTGGCATTTCTTTAGGGAGAGCTCCTCCTAAGTGTTGGGTTTGGGTGGTGTTATCTTTTTATACTAAGACCTACGTGTACTTTATTTACAATAATTCTCCAATATCTATCACCTATGTCAGACAGTCTGTCTGTACTCTAAACAATCCAAAAGTGGCACCATCACAGCAGAAGATGGAGGACAAGAAGAAGGACAGGACACGCCCAGATTCCTCCATCTTGCCTCTTGAACCCCCATTCTAAATCTCCAAAATTCTACTTTTCCACCCTGTGACACATTCACTATCATTCTACTCAAACCCTTGTGGCTTGTAACTCCTCACACAAAGTTGGGAATTGTTTCCATGGGCTAAAATCAAAGGCACAGGTGTTTGTGACTCCATGCCAAGGTCTCTGAGCCTCCAGGGCAGTCAAAAGAATTTCCTGGGTTTCAACAGCAGCCGGGCAAGCACCAGGGCAGAACAACCCAAAATTGTGTTCTTGTCCTCAGAGCACTGCTTTAATAACACACCAGTGCTCGCTGTTGAGCAGTGTGGCAGCAGAAGCACCATTTCCAGCCAGCTCTGGGCTGGGATTCCCAGTCCATGTTAATGCTGTTAATGCTGCAATCCTGACATTTTGGTAATGTAATCTTATTGAAAAAGGTTTTTCCCCCTTTAGTTTAATGGGATTTTCAGATTGGTGTTTCAGGTATTTAATGCATGTATTAAACCAGCCCTGGTCATTCTGCCCCAGGCAGACTCTGGGGGACTCCTGAATCCCTGGATGGTTTTGTGCTGTTATTGCTGGGTGTTCTGGTGATTATTCTTCAAAAAAGATCAAAGCAGGGAGTAGGAAGTTGGTTTGCACTGTGTTGTAATTAATGCAGAACAAATCTGAGTGCAATCAGGATGTTTTGATTGCAGCCTAGTGGGATTTCTGGGGATCCTTTTCAGCCATGACATCATGCAAATTGGATTTTGGCACCATTAGAAGGGAGGAATTGAGAAACTGAGGATGCTGGAAGTACTCAGGTACAACTCAGCCAAGGGGAGACCAAACCCACTTGGTCCATTCCTGCTCACAGATAAAGGAGAAAATTCAGGGGACCAAATTTCCGGTTTTAGTCCCCACAGAAGGAATTTACACCCAGAGCCATGATGAATTTTCCCTATCTGTGTTTCTAACATGAAATTCTAGGAGGTTCAGTGTCAGAAAATTCAAAAGGTTGTGTAGAATGAGTCAAACCATCCTTTGCAGCCTAAAAACCTCCTCTAGGAAAGCTGAAGAGATTGTTCTGGGATATTTCACATAGTCCTCATTATCAGTTTTAACTGTGGCAAAGGAAAGAAAGGTCCAAATTATCAGCAAAACTGGCTTGGAAGTGTCTCAGGTTTGACATTAAAAGGCAGGTTAATTAATCAGTGCACTGACAAGAAAGATATGGTTCCATTTTCATGGAAAAACATAGCAGAGTATAAATCCAGTCAGTTTCTTCAGGCCTTGTCTTCAATAATTTCTCCTTTCTTATCCTAAAAATGTCCGTGGCTTCTCCAAGTCCTTGCTGCCTGATCCTCCCAAAGAACTTTCCCCTGACAGCCACAAACAGGCCATGGAACACTGACTGCTGCTCTTTAAACCAGCCCAGGTTTTCCCCGTGCATCAAACAGCAGGATGGGGATGGGGGAGAAATCTGTGGTGGAGGCACGGATTTGGAACACAACAGCATTGGAATAATTTTCAATGCAAAAGATTTTCTAGCAGCCAAACACAATTGTTCCATCAACACTGGTGGCAGGAGCCCAGCTCCTCAAACCCAGCTGAGTTTGGAGCAGCTGAGCATTTTCCTTGTTTCCTATTCCATTTTTCAGTTGAATTCAGGCTGGAGGCTGGATGGAAATGAGAGTGGAGAGAAGCTAAGCAGGATTTTCTGCTAAAGTGTTTGGAGACAAGGACACCACAGCTTGCCTTGTGTCTTGGTTTTGAAAGCCAGGTGTGTGCTAAGGAAGGCAGGAGCGTCTTCTGAAATTGAAAATGTAACACCCCTCCCACCTGCCCAGGAATTGTTATAAATTTTAAATTAAGGTGCTCTCAGGCAAAAAGTATGGAAGCAGGAAATAACAGTTCTTTAATAGGGAAGAAAATAAAAAGATAAATAAACAATGCAGTAAACTAAACCAACACTGCCAGAGTCAGACCCCAACCTGACACCCTGTGGGTCAGGGTGCTGGCAGCAGTCCCATTGGAATTGTGGCTCAGCCCTCCT
>JAWWEY010000055.1:69015070-69068981 GCA_035582745.1 Loriotus luctuosus | reverse complement strand
TTCCATGGGCTAAAATCAAAGGCACAGGTGTCTGTGACTCCATGCCAAGGTCTCTGAGCCCCTGCCAGGGTCTGGAGCCTCCAGGACAGCCAGAGCAATGTCCTGGGTTCTGACACCTAACATCCCCCAGTGGCAGAAAGCTCAGCTCAGTCCCAGCCTACCTAGTTTAGGCTCTCCTAACCTTTGTATTTCTTGCTGTAAGCTCAGCTACCAAAGCCTCACACTACAAACAGCTCCTCTGCTTATTTAATGAACCCATTCACAGTCACAACATTGGGGTTGTCTGCTGAGCTCCTCTGCTTGGGAAAAATTATCAGGGCAAGGAAAGCAGTCCTTTTTTTGTGAAATTGCACAGCTTTAACTTAGAACAGATTTAAAAAATAAAACCAAACAAAAAAATTGATCAGCATTCTTAAAGTGAATACAAATCTTTGAGGTGCTTTGACTTTGAGGTTTAATCCAGGACAGAAGTTTGTTCTCATTTCTCTTGCACTGCTTTTAGTCACTAATCTCTACGAATCCTTATGATAAGCATGACAAACTCTCTCAAGGAAACATTTAAAAGAAAATAACTATTTTTGAGACCTTACTTTCAGATATCTCGAGTTAGGCACGAAGAAAAGAACTCTGCTGAGCCAGTTTCAGACAACTACACCCTGCTCTGATCTGCTTGTCTAGACTTCCTTCAGTGAAGTGAAAGAAGCAGACAGTTTGGGATTGGAATCCTGACCTGCAAATGTAAACACAGTCCTGTGTTCACTGAGCACAGAGAGGATCCAATCTCTGCCCCCATCCCAGGAAAACACAAAGCACAACATTAATTCAGGCAAGATCAATCTCCCAGCTAACACTTGCACTGGATTTTTTTTTCTCCAGTTCACACATATCCACGTGAAATATTCAAGCGTGCTGCATTTTTATAAAGGCCTCAGAGTATTTCAGTCTAGAAATTACCACAAAATGAAGCACTTAAAAAGATGCAATCAACTGATATTTTTGAAAAGTGTTGGTTCAGCTTTAGAGTGGATTACACAGTGGACCCTTCCTGATTCAGGCACAGAAAGCACTTCTCCCTCTTCAAGTTCAGGCTATTCAGGATTGGTTATTTCACTCATTTTCAATTGTGCTGTAGTTGGCTCGATGCTCACTTGTAGTGAGGGCTCAATTCAGCACTTCATTGCAACTGTAAGTGGTCAGAAGGAGTTTAAATTTAAATTTACTGTACATCCAATTAACATCACAGAAGTGTTTCACAAGACCCAGTCTAAAAAATCTTGAAACAACTTGAACCACCTATACTTTAAAAATATTTAGTTTAATACTTTTATTTCTTAGAAAAACTTCTTGCCATTTGTTTTGAAGTTCAAATTTGTCCAATGCTGCAATGATGGCTAATTTTCTCTAATTTATTTCTTTAGATTATCAGCTTCATGCTCTCTCATTTTCTTTCATAGAGATCCTGTAATCATTTATATGAAATTTATAGAAATGAGCTAAGAATTTCAGCTTTTGATACTTTCATAGTCCCTAAACTTGCCCAAGAACTGTGCAAAGAACTGAAAGCAGACTCAAGAACCTCTCCCTTGCATAACTGATTCCTGACTTTTGTTTAGTCAGCCTTTAGAGGAGTTGAATAAAGTTGGTATTTGTTCCTGACACAAACTTCACTTTCCAAACTTGTGATGATCTCAGCTGCTCAAAATTCCTTGTAAGTTTTCATCAGAGAAAATAATATGCCCAAATACTCTTTAACTAACTAATCTCTGCTACCTCATTTAAAGAATAAAAAATGTTTATATAACAGAGTATAAAAGGTAAAGTATTTAATTTTATAGTAAAACCACTTAACTCAGTGTATGTATCACACATATGTAGATTTAACTCATGGAAGTCACTATGGATATGTCCACTCCTCAGGAAATGGAATAAAATGCAATAAAAATGCTCAGCCCTGCTGCTGCAGTTGCAAGGACAGATGCTCAGTACTATAAATGGACAGAAGAAAAGTATTTCCCCTCATTTTATCTTGCTATTCTTTTTCACAGTGCAAGAGTGCAGTGAAATATATTTAAATAACCTCCAAGAAGTCTCATAAGCACCAACATCATCTATCTTTCCCAAGTAATTCAAGAAAAAGCACATGGGCCACAAAATTGGCTATGGAGCAGGATATTCTCTTTCCATGGCATCCCCCTCACACATCCTGTGTTCTGAAGGTATTAATTTTGCAAACCAAAACCTGAATTAAAAACATTCTCCAGCCAGACAAGTGTGGACTTCCCCTCTCCTTAAGAACAAAAAGTCATTGAGAAAGTCTGGTGAGCACTGAGCCCAGGACCTGAGCCTGAGAAAGGTCAAGTCTGTTCTAAATGCAGAGCCAGTGATGTTCCAAAAGAGTTCAGAAATCCACATCCTCTGCTCTCCCACTCCCAATATAAACGCTGAATTATTTAGATAAGCTTTTTGGGACAAAGGTTAATGAGCCTTTAGGTCAAAACCCAATAGTTATCAGCATTATCAAATTAAACAGCTATTCTTTTTGTTGTGCTCCCCATTTTTTCCCCCAGGGGGAAAAAAAAGAAAAAAGTTGTTAATCCAAAATGGAAACAAGCACAACAAAACAACAAAAAATCCTTTCCCAAGAGTTTTCCTAAGCCTGAATGCCATATCCACACTGCACAGTCCCTTTATAACCACAGACCTTTTTGTCAGATACATTTCTGATTTTTACAAAATAAAATCAAGATGTTCGTTTGTTATATACAAACAAGAAGAAATCTTTCCTGCCTCCAAAAAAGAGCTTGGCAGCTAAAACGAAAGTGCTTGTAATGAAACAGACATGATTAAAGCATGTACAGAAAATAAACTGACTACCTCCTAAGTCGGAAATTAAGTGGCAGAACAATAGCTACAAGAGTTGAGGATTCCAGGCAGTAAGTGACTAATGACCATCACAATTAGCAGACACATTCTTCACTGCACTTAGGTAATTGTTCAGATTTGCTGAGATAATTTGTTAAATGCCTGCACCACAAACACAGCGATTTTCAGGTGTCTCCTACTGCTCTGCAGCATTAAATTATACAGCAGGGAATGGGACATCACAAGATTTAATGGAGAGACCTGGGAGTCCTGGGCAGACATGAATTTCCCAGCTCAGTTCACAGCGACAAGGAAACACCTCCCAGGAAAAGCTTTCCATGGAGCTACAAGGGCAATAATCCTGGGAGAAACCCTGCCAGATGGGACTGTGTCAACACCATGAATTTGTACCCCAGACTGGATTTGGCAAGCTAGCTACCAGCACAGGACACTGGGTCACCCCTCACACTTCCAGCTAGGAGGTGAAAATCTGAAATCTTCTGCTCAGGCTCCTCTAACAGGCAGAAGAGGCAGCAAAACTTCTACTGGCCACAAATTTCAACTTACAGAATCCTGTCTTCAGTGCTTATAATGCTTTTCCATGCTGCCCATTTTGGTTTGTGTTTTCCAGGTATTTGCCTTTTTGGTTTTTTGAGTACCCTCTTCACAGTTTCAGATGAGAAAGAGGAAAAATGAAAAACAAAACAAAACAAACAAACAAAAAAAAAAAAAAAACCACAAAAAACCAAAAACACCCCACCAAAACCACCAAGTGAAAACATTTTAATGGGGGCTATGCCATGCTATCAAAGAGGGATTTAAGTTTGGCTGGAAACAGCAAAAGCCTCCACTTCAGAAAGAGTTTTGCTCCCATTCAACTTCCTACAGATATGAATTATAGTTCCCCCTCTTCCAAAACCTGTTCAGTCTGACCCTGCAGTGGTTTTGTGATTGTACATCTAAGATGATTTTATGATTTGTACCAGTAGTAACTTGATAGCCAGCCCTGTAGAAGATTCTTGTCTTTTCTTCCTCTTGCCACTGTTCTATTAGCAGATGCAATTACTTTCCAAACTAACAAATGCATTCGAAGATGCATTGGCATCTTAAAATAATTTTGTAAACTACACCAGATGCTTTGGCTGTGCCTTAGACACATTATATCTGCTGCTTCAATCTTTTGTTCTGATTATTGTGCACCAGGAAACTGTATAAATGCTGGTTATGACATTTATGTTTTTTAAAAAAAAAGCTATGAAACTTTTGGATATTTTGTAAAAAGCTAAAGAAGCTAATTCTGATTTCATATAATAAGTTAAAAGAAACTCCATTGTTCCTGCAATGCCAAAAGTTGCACAGACCCAGCAACAATCCTAAATGTCTCCAACTATTCTAAATACAAAAGTTCAGGAAATATCAAACTGCTGGAAAGGCACAACAGATTTTCTTATGTATTTTAATAGCAACCTTTGGGATTAGAAAAGAACAGAAGTATCAAACATTAAAATACTTTATTTGCCTCCTTTGCATCTTCTGATCAATTCTGAGCCATGAATTGTAAAATCTCATGGAGGCACTGTAATTAACATGCTTCCTTCCTTGCTGGAACCATGCTGATTTTTAAAGGGAAGTGAAAGACATTCTTCCACTTACAATCGAATGTAAATTGTATAATTTATTAATTATTTCAGTAGCACTTGATATTTATTTTAATTAATCTTTAAGTCAGACATTAACACTGGGGAGTAACAGCAGGACATCAAAAGCAGTAAAAGGTTTTTCCTTTTGCTTGAGCGCATTTTTTGATAAAAAAAAAAAGATAATGCACTTTTTTCTTTTTAAAGTACGAAAAATAAAGTTTGGTGAAGTTAAACCATGTAAAATGTTTTCTAACAGAAAAGAAAGCTTTTGAATGGAATAGCTGTATGAGCAGGCCATGGGAATTCCTGCTGGAGATAACCACCAATATTTCCCATGGCCTGTGGGAAGAGCAGATGATGGCAACCACAGGCCAAGGTTGTCCTCCCTCCATCTCATCAAGCCCCAGCAAAAAGCCCTTGCCTACCCCAGGAATTTGTAGTTGAACCAACTTTCTCCATGACACTGCTAACTTGAAGTGGCAATAGGGATGCACAATATTATTTTGTTCTCTTCTGGCTTTGCTTGTTTTAAAATTAGTTAAGCATTTTTTCCTAATCAAGCTGAGCTTCAGTGACCTGACATCCTGCTCAATCTTTTATTGCAACTGAAAAATGGGAATTACTTCGGTCCCTTAAAACATTGAGTACAAGATACTTGACTTTTAACTCAATTTTTACCTAAGCATTATTCCTTACCAAACTGTTACAGGATTAACATGAATACAGTTGGTACTAGCTGCTTTATTTCTCTACATTTGGCCTCTACAGATACCAGATATATCCCAACATAAATATATTTCTGGGAAAACACAGGCCCTCTTTTCTTAAAATAAAAAAATCAGAACCAGATTAAAATAGACAGATCAGTCTAAAAATAGTGTGTGTTTCAATGTTTTGGTTTTTCTACAATGATAATAAATCTGCTTAAAAATTTTGGCCCTTCATGCCCCTAAATAAATCACTTAGTCTGTCATTTTTTCTCATCCATCTAATTGCAGCTGGAATAGGAAGGAAAAGAGGGGGGGAAAGGCAATTTTGGCATGACTTTTGCATCAGGGTCATTCAGGAACACATTTGGTCCATGACATGGGCAGGATTAGCTCTGTGCTGGCTTAGAACTGCAGTTCACCATGCTCAGCTCATCAGTTTCTCCTCCTCCTGACACCACTGCCTTCCCTGTGCCCAACACATTCTTATGCCCAGCTCAGGAAGCAAGGCAAACACAAAATTTTTATCCTGCTTTATTTAGAATTGCATCAGGCAACTACCCTCTGGAAGAAAGTTCTTCTACTCTTTGCTGACACACTGCAAAAAAAACCCCAAAAACCAACAAACAAACAAACAAAAAAAAAACACAAAAAAACCCCAAAAAACCCCAAACAAAAGAACCCCAAAAAACCCCAGAAAAAAGAAATGACCCACAACTCACACCTCTTGCAATCTCAAAGCTGTTTCACTTAAGAACAAAATTATGTCAATTCCACCTATTTTAAGTGACTCAATTCCGCACTGAACAAGATAGCTGCTGGTTCTTTAGGCAGGAATTACTTCTCAGCATTTTACATGGCTTCAGATGATAAATATTTTCACGGCATCCTCCAAAAACCTCTCATCACCAAAGGAATCCATGGTTAAATACTTTATTGTAGAGTTTAAAAAAGGAGAAAATTTCCACACTAAAGTAATCAGAGACGTGCTTAAACTTCATGGGGTGAAGCAAATCCCTCCCCTGCTTTTTCTGTGAAATGCAGAGGGGAAAGCAGCTGCTTTTCACAGGCAGGCAGCACCAAACACCACTTTCAAGGTCACAGTCCAGATAAGAAGTCCCAGGGCAGAAACAACATAACTTTGCTTTTCATAATTGTTTTCTGAATCTGTCTGGTCACTCTGAGTTCATGTCATCATTTCCCTTTTTTATATGCCTTGCTGCTTTGCACATTTCAGTGAATCTTCACACACAATATCAAGTACAGACAATATAATGGGAATTAAAGCTCTTTGAAAGCCTATGCCACAAATTCAATTAGCAGTAGCAAGAACCCAGTAGTTAGCAGCAAGTCCAAAAAATATAACAGGATTACTTGGGGGTTTAGTGATGAATCAAGTCCTACCCAAATACTTTCTTTTTTGGCTTTCTCCTCCTCCAGAGGTGAGCATAGAGAGACTGCTCTTTGTAATAATGTCCAGACTGACATTTTTGGTTAGTCTCTGAAAGATCTGCCTCAAAGTCTATGAGCATTGTAATAACGATCATGAACAGCTGAGGAATTTTGTTTCAGTGTCTACACTTTAAAACACACAAAGCTAATCTTTATTAAAAGAATACATATTATTGTATTTGTTGCCTCTTCCATTCAGGACATATTCTCTACCCAGAAACATGGGGAAATGAAGGAATAAAATTCAATTACTCTGCCACTCCAGAAAAGATTTCCTTCCAAGGCAGAAATGATGACTCCCAGCCTTAAAAGTAATCAGTCCCAAGCACAAAACTACAGAGCAGTGGAGTCACCCACCAAACTGAAGCCAACCCCAGGAGAAATGGAGAGCTACACTGTGAGAGAAGCAAGTTTGAAATAACTCATCCAGGAATGAACTCAAACCCAACCCAACCACATCTAGCAGAGGCCTGTTCTGACCCATGAGAAAGCCCCCAGACAGGCATTTATCTCCCACATCAGTAAATTGCCACCATTAGATTTAGAGAAATCAACTTTTCCAGCTCCTTTTTGCTCAAAACCATTTCAGGGCTCTTTCTTGCCTACACCACCTTAGGAAGTTGGTTGTGTATGAACAATATTTATCTGAGAATGTGCTTACTATGTCTAGGAATTTCCCAGGAGGAATACACACATCTATTCAATACACAGCAAAGTCAGTCATCTTCTGCTAGAAGTCTCCTTGATGCACTCAAGAAAAATTCAGCTCTTTGGCTGGAAAGAATTCCTAAAGCTCTGCAGCATTAGCACACTAGAAGGGGCAAAAAGCTTTGATGTAATTATTACCAGTAGGTGGTATGCATTAACTATTATTTTCAAGCCAGCAGGTTTATTCAGCAGCTTTAGAAACAATAAAACTCTCAAGACTTGAGGGAAAAAAAAGTAAAATATTTTAAAAAAATCATTAACCAGTCTTATGCATTCATGACAAATTGCAATTATAAGCAGGCATTCATGCTGGGAATAATTAGCAGCATACCTCAACATTATTGAATGTCAATGAAGTCAAGAATACTCTTCATGAAAGAACAATACAGAGGAGGTGGCCAAGTTGTATTTAAAAGGAGGCAGGAGCAATTTTGTTAATTGCAGGGGAAAATGCCAGCTGTAAACAGAATAGGCTCTCAGTTTGCAGCATTTCTTCAAAAACAGGAACCAAACACACTGAAGGGCAAAACATTTTGTTGCTAAAGTTTAAGAGAGGACAGACTGCTTGCTGGCCAGATTTTATTTTTTTTTAAATACTCCTTGATAATAACGTATTGTTAGTCTAAATTAGATATTTGGTGAGTATTTTGAATTCTGTCATCCACAGGAGTCTCCCAAGACTCTAAAGTGCACATCTAAGGGAATGAGTAACCTCACATGAAATGCACTTCTAAGGATCAGTAACATGAACACAAAATGCACATTTCAGTGCAATATGGACAGATAAGGGAGCCTCCTCCCCTGCTTTTAATAACTCCAAAGTCAAGTTTCATTTCTTAAGAATGCATTTGTAAATGAAAGAATTTCTTAACAAAGTTGTCTGTTCAGTGCCTCAGTAGTGGTTTAGGTTGGGTTTCTCTTTCTCTCATAACAATATTTGGCTGCCTGTTTTTAAGGAAAATGGCAGAAGAATTTTTCTTTAAACAACACTGAAAGAAGCTGAAACAAACAAAAATCCATACAAATATGTTAAACCCCAGATCTGCAGCACCTTGACTCTCAATTAATTGCCTGAGACTAACCAAAAACCTGAGTAGGAGCCACACACTGCAGACCTCTTAATATCTAAGCTTATGCTGCTATAACTTGGCTGACAAATGCAGAATTTAGAAGAATTCCTAGCTATAGGGAAATTCCAATGTAAAAATATTTTTAATGGAGCAGAGAAGGCAAAAGATTTTTCTGGCATGTTGGAGAGAAGCAGGATGGAGGGTTAGTATCACAACAAGATGATAAAATACTTTGTAGTCCATTGGTAACTAAGGAATATGCTAAACAACACTTAAAAAACAAACACAATATTAATATTCCTGGATAACTGAGAGAGAATACTTGAAATATATTTACAGATCCTTTCTATGGCCTACCTGGATCCAAATACAAAACAATTTTTGCCTTATTGCAGCCATCCAATATTTAAAGGGGGTTCCTAAGAAAGATGAGGACAGATTTTTCAGTAGGACAAGTGGTGGTTCTTAAATAAAAGGGGGTGTACTTGAACTCAATACACAGAATAAATTTTTTACAATGAGGGTGCAGAAACACCAGAACAGGCTGCCCAGAGAGGCAGTAGATTACCCATCCATCCCTGGAAACACTCAAGGGCAGACTGGAGAAAGTTCTGAGCAATCTGATCTAGTAAAAGATTCCCCTGCTCATTGCAACAAGGCTGGAGTAAATGATTTTTAAAGGTCCCTTACAGCTGAACCAATTCTGTGATTTAAACTGAATATCCTTTGCTTCCACATCACATTTGGACTAGTGCCCTAGGGTATTCTAACAGTACTCTTTAAAAATAACAGTACTCTTAAATAAAAATATTTATTTTTCTCTTTCTTAATATTTATTTAAATAATATTAACTTAATATTTATTTATAAAATATTATCCAAAAAACCCAAAACCAAACAAACAAAAAACCAAACCAAAACCAAAAAAACCAATGTGCTTTACTAAAAGACTTTTTAGATCCTACTCAGCAGGCAAACATTTTCACAGAGCAGCCAGGGTGGAATGGGCTGACCTTTAGCCAAGGCTTTGTTTACATGGGCAGGAGGCAGCATGGCCCCTTTAGGAAAGGTTGTGCAGGGTGCCTGATGCCAGGGCAGGGCTGAGGGTAGGGAAGAGGTGGAGAAAGGGACTTCTCACCCAGCTGTGCCTCGCCTGCCCAGCACCAGATGTGGCTCTGCAGCTGGAGCGCATCAGGCACAGGGACCCCCGGCTCCAGGACCCTGTCCCATCTCAGGGGTTTTCAGGGTTTGGAGGGTGAAAAAGGATCAGCAAACCTGCTTCACCACCCACCCCATTCAACAGGGACAGGCTAATGCTGATGCTCCCAAAATCCTCCCAGGAATTGGCTGCTGGAGGCGAAGACAAGTTAGAGTGAATTTGTAATTATCACTATTTAATTCAAAGAGACTTGTTTATTTGAGCCAGCTAATCACTCCAGAGCTCCATTTCTGGTCATGTCCAAACCCAGGTGTCACAGTCGTATATTATGAAAAATCCTTTTGCCAGGATTTTTTCTCCTGAGAAGCCTCAGAGGAAAAGAAAACCAATAATTGTCTGCTGCTGAGGACTGCAACAGGGGCATCTTTCATTGGTCTCATGTGGTTGTTTTTAATTAATGGCCAATCACAGTCCAGCTGTCTTGGACTCTGGTCAGTCACAGGATTTTATTATCATTCTTTTCTCTTCCTTTCTTTGCTAGCCTTCTAATGAAATCCTTTCTTCTATTCTTTTGGTATAGTTTTTGTATATAATTTTCTTTTAATATAACACACATCATAAAATAATAAATCAGCCTTCTGAAACATGGAGTCAAGATTCTCATCTCTTCCCTCATCCTGGGACCCCTGAGAACATCACCACACCAGGCAGAAAGCTTTTCTGTTTGACTAATACTAACAAAAGCCAGGGGACCTCACAGGACAGGTGAACACTGTAAAACTGACAGGACTGTGGCATCATTTATAAACCAGGTATTGATGTGCAAACCAAAGGAGCCTTCCTGGTTTTGAACATCCCAAAATCACAAAAGCTCTCACAGAACTGATACTGAACAACTGCAAACCCAATTGAGCTTGGCAGAAATGGAGGAACTTCAACAGCACAGAGAATAAGATGAAAAATATCAGTTGATTTCAGGCAAGTTGTGGTTTGTATATTTTCCTAGTAGGAAAGTGGGACACTTCCTTTATTTATAAAGTGTTTGTTTCTATAACAAGTGTTTGTCTGTATTTTCATACACATCTTCTAAAACTCTAGTATATTAATGGTATTCACCTGAGTTTGGTAGATAGACAAGATTTAAAGAAGGTGTAAAATACTAATTGGGTAAACTCATTTTTTTCACTGTATAAGAAAAAGCATATTACTGTTGTGATGCTTCAGCTTTACAGAAGTCATGTCCTTGCTCATAAACAAATTATTTTAGCAAGAAGCTCCTGAGACCACACTGTCCTCCTGGTATCTGTTCAGAAGAACATGAAGGCAGACACAGCTGGACAAAGAGGACAGACAAGGGGACGAGACCTTCTCAAGTGCTAAAAGAAGGCCTTCTCCAGAACAACTTCAAACATAACATTTTCTGATTAGGTAAAAGCTTCTCCTGGCTTGTGCACAGATATCAGAGCACATCTGCTTTCTGCAGCACATCTCACAGCCCATGTTTTCACTTACACATGAGTAACCACACATTTTCTATGACAAAGCCTAAGTCAATAAGCACCTTCTGCCCATCAGGCTGCCCCTAAATAATGAGCTGTTTTCTGAAAGATTACGAGTTTTTTTTGGGGCAAAAAGAGCAATAATTGGATTTTTTACTACTGCAAACACATAGAAGCAGAGCTAAGGTTTGTATGTCATGGACTTGAGTACTTCCATACATTCCAGTGGGTTGGTCTGTTTGTTTTCCCAAAAGGGGGATGGGAGAGGATTTTGTTTTCCCCTGCTGGGTTGTTTTTGTTTTTTGTTTAAGACCTGGACTTTTCCATAAAGTAAATTTACTTGCTTGCACCAAGAATTCTGAGCTATGCACACAGCAAAATAGTAATGTTTTTTGGATACAATACATTTATCTTCATGCATACACAGTTCAATTTTACTTTATGTTCCCACTCGGGCTTTTTTGCCTAACTGGAAAGGGATCACAGTTCCTGAAGAACCTATGAAATTCAAGACAAAACAAAGCTGGATCCACATGAATGATGATCACATCTTACATAATTCAGAAAGAGAAAATCACTTAACTTTTATTAAAAGAAAGGACTTAGGTACCAAACACTTTGAATTCCTGACATTAGCGCTTAAAGAAAATTAGGAAAACCAAAATAAGGCAAAAATAAAAGCCTCAAAAAGAGTAATTTCGGATTTGGTGAGCAAGGCGCTGAACAAAAAGACTTGAAACCAACCTGCAACCTTAGAGTGGTGTTCCTGAAGGCTGGAGCTTTTCCATAATCCTTTATCATGCAGAAGTGCTGGCTGGAACAAACCTTCAGATCTTCACAACTTCTACCATGTCCAAGACAGTGCAGCAGCTCCTTTGCACAGAAGTTTTCTACTAGTCTTCAACCTGTTCTCCAGCCTTCTACCTGCCTCTCACATCCTCTATCCTCCTCTTTGTCCTCTCCAGCATCTCACTAAAACTCTCCTCACCTGTGCATGCTCAGTCATTCCCTGGGGAGGAGCAATCCTCCCCTGCCCTTCCAAGGCTTATCAGCAACCAGGGATGAAGGAGATCAACAAGCAGCTCCTCCCCTATCTAGCCTGAGTCTCCTTTCAAAAAAACAAGTCTCACCTACAGGTTAACAACCTCATTAATCAGTTCAGCAAACAACAGAAGAAAGCAAGAACTCCAGAGATGAAAGTAAGCAGCAATATTTTAGCGACCTTTCATTGAATTTGAGGAATAAAAAACGCCAAACCTAGAGAAGGCATGAGAAAAATCTCCAGCAGTAAAAACCTGAGGCGGTTTTGCAGCATCCCAGGAGTTCATTTCAGTTTAAGGGATGTAGTGTCACAGTTGAGATGGCCGCAACACACAGAATATCACCATACAATTTCAGAAAGCTTCAACCCACACAGGGTAACACCATACCTCATCAGAAGTCTTCAACCCATACAGAGTAGCATCATGCAACTTCAGAATGCTTCAGGTGTCTGCCCGCACAGAGTAACACCAGATATCTTCAAAAGGCTGCAGGATCTGCCCTCCCTGCCCCTCAGCCCAGCCTTTTGTGCCCTGCTGCTGCTGTAGTGCCCCTCTGTGCCCTCTGGGGTTGGGCAGTGCCCCTGGGCACTCCATGGCTCGTTCCCTTCAATGCCGCTCACCTGTGCTGCACAGCTGGGGCCAGTTAGGGATGATTGGGTACAGCTGGAGCCAATTAGGGATGATTGGGCACAGCCCCACCCCAATCACCACTGACTCTGTGCCTACAATTTTTGCAGTGCATGCTCACAGAAGAGTCATTAATACTTGGCTGCCCTTAAAAACAGCTCCAGTTTCAGGCAGCAGACTGCCATCAAACAGTTTCCAACATGGAACGTGTGGTATAAAGTATGGCAGGAATCAGCCAGCCACATCAGGATTCTGAGATCAGACTCAGATTAAAGCATAGATATGACAAGCCAGCAGCTGATGAAGCCCCACATGCAATTATATACTGTTAAGATCTCTTAAGTAATGAACTGAATTAGAATTACCATATTCCTGATCTTGGTGAACCCTTCAGTGTAAAAAAGGAATTGCGTGATCTGGAAGGAGTCACCTCTTTCAGATTTGGCTTCTGAAGTTTTAAACTGACCTTGAAATGAGCTTTATCACAAAAAGCAAACAGTTCTGGAAAACATATTTTTCAATGAAGACAGTTTAGGCTGTAGCCCCAGACTAAAACAATGTGAAAACATTAAGTCCTTATCATGGCATGAGGTTAAGGATTAAAGTGTAGGTCGAACTAGAAGCAAGATATAAAAATATTCACTTCCCCAATATATCTCCTTATCTCTGCAAGCCATGCCTGTTTATTGTCCTAACAAATACATTTTTCCTGTAGCAGCTTTCACCCTCCACAGCTAGGACAGGCTGGATTCAGCCAAGCATCAGTGCCACGTCAGCCAAGCTCTAAATGTTCAATCTTCTGCAGACTGAAGCAGAAGTAACAGCTTTGATTCTCCAGGCTGAGGCTGACTTTGCAGTTCTGGAAGTCAATAAAAAATGTTTGACTTGTAAACTGAGCAGACTTGGTCTGGATGTCACAGAGAAAAAAAATAAATGTAGTGCTCTCAGCATGTCAGCTTGACAGGGTCACTTTGCTTTTCTGACCACAATTCTGCTTTAAAACTAACCTTTCAGCAGCTGCTCAGTTCCAGTCATCAATCCTACTACTGTTGAAAAGCAATTGCAAAAACACCCATTGACTTCAGCAGGAACAGGATGAGGCTCTTATCTTATAAATGATAGTCTTATGACACACAAAGTGAACATAAAAAGTCTCACTATGATTCAGACAGGCAGAAAATATCCCCATTGACCCAGCTCAGCTCACTGGAGACCTACATCCATTTGTTTTCAGTTCAACAAACAGAAGGGTTTATGATATTTTTTTTAATAAATCAATATGATAGAAAACAAAACCTACTCTATCTCTGATGGAATCTACAGATCAGTTGATCAGTTTTGTAATAAAGTCGAAAATCTCTGATCCTTAACCACATCTAGAAGGTGAGCACAGCCCCTGACTAAGGCTGCATTTTATAAATTGTGATAGATCCACACTCAAAGCTCTCTTGGCTTACCAAACTCGAAACTTCTACACTGAGAAGATTTGAGCCCTATAAATGGAGCAGCAACACTGCAATGCAAATCATCAAGTTGCAGGACCATTAAAATTCTTTTATATCATTGCCTTCTGGGCAACAATTGATTCTGAGCCACCAGCAGGCCTCCAAAGGGAAACAGAACAAAAAGACAAGCAAAGACAATCTAGCAGTGTGAGGGTTTCAAATCCAAAATTCATTACCTTCACTGCAGCATTTTTACCACAAAGAGTTGTCCCCAGCAGAACATGATAAACTGGATGTTTTTCCCCCTGTCTGGTTTGCCTGCTTTTGCAAATCCATGCAGTAAGAGTCTGCTTGGTTCCTGGCCTTCAGTGCATCTTTTATAAATCGTTCAGCTCCACTGGAAACAGAGATTCTTCCCACCCCACACAGTGAGTTGTCAGCACTACTTAAGTGTGTTCTGAGCAGTTACAGTTTTCTATACACTAATTACAGCTTCATATAGAACCTCAGCTAATTAAAATTCCAATGAACTAATTCTGAAATAAACTGTCTGCAACTGGGTATTTACATGAAAATACCTGCTGATGAACGAGTGTTTCCATTCTTCTTTTCCCTCCTGCTTTTTTCAGCAGCAGTCAACAGCTGTGCGCAGACAAAGCATCTAAAACAATTCAAGATTCAGATGTTAAACCCTGAGGTATTTTTTCCTCACAGTCATAATCCCCATTAGTGCCTCTACAATGTGCTCTGCAGTGTTATATACGTGGGGTTTGTTTCTATTCCTGAATTCCAGAATCCTACAGCTACCTTTGATTTTTTTTTTTTGCTACCATTATCCTCACTGTGTGCACGAAAACAAAATCATTTATAAATTTCTCATAAGAGCCTTTCTGCAGGAACTTCTCACAGCCAAAGAAAGTCCAGAGAATGCCAGTAATAAATTTACACATTGCCCTCAAGGAAAACAAAACAAGAAAAACCAAAAAGCCCTAAACAAAACCAGCTAAATACAACCCAAACCCAAAAGCTTTCTGTGACTATGTTGTATTTTTCTCTTTTTGTTATAAGCCAGAAAGGTGTAAGATCTATCCTGTAAATAGGTCCTTGCCTGATACATTTTTAGTGTGGTACAATCAAGACAAAACTTGAGTCAGACCAGCTCCTGCTAGATTTGAGACCAAGAAAAATATTCCAAGCCTTTTGTTTTATTTCTAATGGCAATACCTCTAAATTAGTAATTCTAGCCCTGAACTGTTTGCATTATCTACTGTACCAAGCAAAACCCTTAGGGAGAACCCGAAAATAACACTGGCCACACTCAACTGTAACAATTTCCATTGCCTAAACAGAGAAAAGTTCAAAAAGTAAATCAACAATATAATTATTAGTAGGAATTTGGATTATAAAAACCCTTTCAGAATCTCAGTTTTTATCTATATACAAAAAATAACCAAAATATCTACTTGTTATCATTTTTATCTGCAGTAGAACTCTATGCCTGAGCACTCGGACTATAAGCACCTTATTCTGATGAAACTGCACTTAGTAAGATATTAAGTAGCATTAAATGAAAATGTGATGCATTTAATTAGAAAAAGTGGCCAGAAAATTTTAAGCCAAATCATAGCTTTAGTATCAGAGGCTTATTAAAAACCTCAGGTAAGCGCCAGTTTTCCAAGGGCAGTTCTACTCAGAGTCACTGGAGTTGATGCCATGAAACTCACAGATAAATATTTTAACACGTAACACAGGCAAACACCAAAAAATACATTAAATATAAAGTAAGAAAACATGAAGTCTTCAAAAGGAATCTGTGTCCCTCCTTCTCACACCCCATAACGATTCAAGTAATGGATTTATAGCAAGGAAAAAAAGATATCCTCTGCTTCATATATACTATTCAAAGATTTTTCAGACTATATCTACAATCAAAAAATGCACAAGATCTGATTTGGAGAGTGGGGAGAATTGACAATGACAGGGAAGATGCTCAGCTGGAGCCTCCCTTCATCTCTGAACCCATGGAGGCAACCTGAGCCTTTTTTAAGCGCTGAAAGAGCTGACATTAAACCTGAAGGGCCCCAAGCAGAGGCCAAGGCTTTATAGCTCATCAGTCCCTGTGCAGAAAGACCTGGCTGCCCCTGCAGATCAGCTTATCTCACATGCTGACCTGAGATAAGGACATTTGTGCCAGCATTTTACTGCAGAATGGTTTTTAAACCATTTTTTTAACCATTAAATGCTACAAATTCAAACACTGGTTTATCTCCCCGTGACTTGTTTAGGAACTTCCAGCAGGGCTTTCATCACCATGCAGACTCACCAAACATCAGTGATCACTGGGAAGCCTTGGCCATCACAGCAGAAATAGGTTGGGTGTCATTTGCGGCCCTGCAAATTAATTAATTAAATTTAATTAATTAATTATTAGAGTCTAATGTCTCCTCCATCCATTTCAAAGTTCACTGTGGTCTGGTTTTCCTACTTCACAGGCAGGGAACGCTTCTAATCTAATATTTTCCTTGTTACATCTGTTTCCAGGCCCCTATTTCTTCCATGTATTTTAGGGGAAAGCCTTCAGTTGTAGTTCCCACAATTTTTGTGTATGGGACACTTGTTTCCAGACTATGGGGAAAAAAAATATAAATGCAGTTTGTACTAATTTTCTAATATATAAAATCATCTTCATATCACAAGTGCCCATATATTTTTCCTAACTGATTAAAAAAATAAAAAAGACATTAATTAAATGAAGTACTTTTTGTTCTTTTCTAAAATAAGTCGAGTCTTAATTGCTTGTAGAATGCAAGTTCACAGGTTTTTTTTTCAACTGATGGAAATTTTATAAGTTTTTTCACTATGTATTTTTGGGTGATTTTTCTGACAGCGCGGTAGTTCTAGCTTTCTTTTCTTTTCTTTTTCTTTTCTTCTCTTTTTTACATGTGAACATTCAAATGAGCAAACCACCAGAAATTTTCTTTGGTCATAATTTTTATCAAATCAGAGGTGGAAATTTAGATAAGGAAAAAAGAAAGAAACAATGTACCAAATGACTTGGTGGCAAAGGTTAATCTTCCCTGAAATGCCATGGTTTCTTGCAGCACTTTTTACCACAGCTGTTTTTGTTTTGTGAGATTCTTTGGGGGAGTTGTTTGTTTGTTTTTAATTTCTTGTATAAATAACATCTGTGACAGAGAATAAAAACTGGTTTCATCCCTGAAGAGTTTTGCAATCACCTGGGATGTAAGAAACAGAATTTGGCATTTTAAATTGTAATTTGATTCAAGTCAGGTACTTGAGCCTGGATTTTTTAAATCTTAAATATTTCTCTATCATGCGATTGCTTAATTATTTTAGGATAATATTCCCTGTCTTATCCTTTGCTAAGAATATCTGGAAAGTATTTTTTCTTCCAATGCTAAAAGAGGCATAAAAATGTCAAACACTTAGAATTATCTCAACAAGCAATATTCCTTTCTGGCAAATTCAAATACAGAAACAGATCTCTTTTATTTTTTTTAAGTTTCTACTGATATTATCAATAACTTCCTCTATACAGTGTTTAATTTTTAATGTAAATTACAAAAAAAAATAATTAATTTTCATTGTAAAACGAAAATGCAGCAGTAATAATAGAATATTGACAGAAAAGTGGATATTCAGGAGTTCCTCCCATTATAAATTTTCTCAGTTCCACTTAGTTCTAGGAAGGGCTGGAGAAAAATAGTCTTTCAGAAAAGAAATGTTCACATTGTTTAATCTTCAATTAAACTTCATTTCTCTAATGCTTTAAGTTATATGCTTACCAAATACACACAACAAATGATCATAGTCTTCTGAACATTTTTTTGTTTTGTTTTACTAAAAGAAGTAAAAATTCCCAGGCAGTACATTCTTTAACATGTGCAACACCCTAATTTGGTCATCATATCTGCTGTTTAGGCAAGGGATGTGTTTATGTAGTTAAGTTCAAATAATGAGAACAGAGACCTGGAGTCTGTTCTTCCCTTCGCTGAGGGTGTGAAATAAGAATTTGGACAATTCACATCTCAGGTACATCACTTAGTATACAGCATTTGATTTTTAACAAGCTGCCATATCCTCCATATTTATTCTAAGCTTCCTGTAAAGTCTCTGTGTCCTGTTGCAGTGGTTTCATTGTATATGAAATAGCAAAATACCAAGTTGTGCCTTTTGCACTAATGTTGGCTCAAGCCTAGTGATGTCAGCATCCTGCTATTTCAAAAGCAAATGTTAAAACAGCTAAAAAAAAGTCAGGCTAAAATTCTTTTAGACACTTTAGCTTAACTTTTGTCTTGTGAGCAAGTAATAGCAGAACAGGACAAGGGGGAGTGGTTCAAACTGAAAGATAGTAGGTTAGATAACGTATTAGGAAAAATTTAGAAAAGATTCTTTGCCCTGAGGGTGATGAGGCTCTGGCACAGGTTGCCAGAGAAGTTGTGGATGTCCCATCCCTGGAAGTGTCCAAGGCCAGGCTGGAAGGGGCTCTGAGCAACCTGGGATAGTGGAAGTGGAAGATTTCGAACCCCCAAGGCAGGGGCTTGGAAATGGATGATCTTTAATGTCCCTTTCAACCCAGACCATTCTGTGATTCTGTGAATAAACCTCCACAAAGCAAAACAGATAAGATATCCGATATCCTCTGATCACACCTCCAGCCCTGAGCAACTTTCAAGCAGGGAATTTAGAGACAAGTTGCATCCACCTGTTAATTTTTAAGTATCTTTTCCCACAGTAAGCATTTCCATCAGCTGTAACAAACACACATTCAAACACCTCCCCTGTTTTCCTGAGCTCATGGAAATCTCTTGTACCTGGAACACCCCCTGGCAAGCACACTGCAGCAGTACTTCATTGAATGATTTATATAATTCCACAACAGCTCCATCAGAAGAGAATAAAAATATTAGAATAAACACACCGAAGTTATATAAACCAAGTAAAATAAACATGAACAGAACAAGTATAAAAGCACAATCAACCTGGAGGGTAAATCTCTTATTTCAGTGGATTAAGTAAACATTTGCACAGATGTATTTTGTGTATGCTTAGAACCAAAAAAAAGAGGTACAGCAGACACAAGGTGTCTTTTCAGGGGGAGTAAGTCCTTTCTACCTCACCCTCCACATCTGCAGTATTTTGCTATTTCCCATTTTCCCTTTTCACAGGTGTACTGCAAGTCTTAGCTGAACACTGTGCACCACATAACCCCAAATTTAAATTCAATAAAAACAATCTCAGGTACAAAAAGGCAAGCCCACAGAAGTTTTTTACAAGATTAGAGCTTTAGTGAGAGTCAGATGAGAATTCCGAAATCTAGGCCAGAAAACAGACAAGTGCAAACCACTTTTTAAATTTTTTTTTATAGTAAGTTACCCCCAGAATCACTTTAAAAAAAACCCAAACAAACAAAAAACAACCCAAAACAACCTTAATTTCTTCACTTTCATATTCCTGGTATAAAATGATGACAAGACTTCGAAACAAACTTAGAGCAAAACCAAACACACACACAGACACACACACACACAGAGAGATTGGGTTTTCGATTTTGTTGGGGTTTTTTTTTTTTGGTGTTTGTTTGTTTGGGGGTTTTTGTTGGGCTTTTTTGTTGTTGTTTTATTTGTTTATTTCTGGTTTTTTGGAAGGAGTTGTGGGGTTCTTTGTTTTTATTTGTTTGGCTTTTTTTGGGGGGTTCTCTTTTGTTTTTGCTGGGCTTTTTGTTGTTTTTTTGGGGGGGTTGGTGTTTTTTTGTTTGGGTTTTGTGTTGTTTGTTTTTTATTTGTTTTGGGTTTTTTTCCTTTTTGGGCGTTTTTTGTTGGGCTTTTTTTGGTTGTTGTTTGTTATTTGTTGTATTTTTGGGGTTTTTTTGGGGTTTTTTGGTTCTTTTTTTTGTTTGGGGTTTTTTTACTTGTTCTTTTTTATTTGTTTTGTTGTTTGTTTTTTTTTTTTAATTTAGGGGGTTTTTTTGTTCCGATTTTCTACTTTTGTTTGTGGGGAGGGTTTTTTTTGTTTTTCTCTTTTACTTTTGTGCTTTTTCCTGTTTTCCTTCGGGCACCGAGGGGAGGAGGAGGCGAGGCGAAGGCGACCCGCAAAGTTGGCGCGGCGGGGGCGCGGCCGGGGGGCACCGGAGGGGAGGAGGAGGAGGAGGAGGAGGAGGAAGGCGCCTCTCAGAATCCTCAGAGGCCGCGGGGAGCTGCACCTCCCCGGTGGGAGGAGGCGGGCAGAGGCTGAGGGATGCGGGATGCGGGATGCAGGATGCGGGGCGGCGTCGCCCGAGGCGCTTTAAAGGCTCGCAGGCAGCGGGGGCGGCGGCGGAGCCATGAGCGAGGTGAAGGTGGCCGTGCTGGGCGGCAGCGGAGCCGGCAAGTCGGGTAAGGGTGAGGGGAGAAGCAGGGAATGGCTCGGGTTTGGTGCAGGGGGAGGCGAGGCCCCGCTAATCCTGGCTCTGCTAATCCCGGCTCTGTTAATCCTGATCCCGGCTCTGCTTCCCTCCCGCAGCGCTGGCGGTGCGGTTCCTGACCCGGCGCTTCATCGGAGAGTACGCGTCCGGAGCCGGTGAGCGCCCCGCGGGCACGGAGGGAGGGATGGGGGGATCGAGAGAGGCAGGGAAGGAGGGAGGAATAGAGGGAGGGATGGATGGAGGGACAGACGGAAGGATAGATGGAGGGATGGAGGCAGGGGTGGATGGAAGGAGGGATGGATGAAGGCTGGGATGGAGGGATAGATGAAGGGAGGGAGGCAGGGATGGATGGATGTAAGGATGTAAGGATGGAGGGATGGAGTTTTTTTCCCCTGGGGAGAGCAAGTGCTAGATGTGTGTTGATATATGTATGTGACACAGAAACTCCATGTAGGGGGAGGCAGTGGCTTAGAGCTAAGAGAGTGCAGTGTTATGTGAAAAAGTGCATGAACAGAAATGATGAGGGGGTAATGCTAATATTCAAATCTCAACATTAATTAGTTTGACTGCCAAACTCCCAAAAAACTCACTTCTTTTTCAAACCAAAACATTGAATCACATATTTTTTTTATCTGGCAAGCTCTGTCTTGTTGAAACCTGTAAAACTCATGCTCTTTCACAAATCTATAGTTTGGTTTGTCCATCCTGAAAGTAAAGGTTTAAATAGCAAAGCACAGAGTACATTTCTGAAGCACTGCTTCCAAAAAGGCAATTATAAGTGCTTAACAAATGGTAGAAAGTGGAGTAGCATTTCTTGCTTACAGCTGGTCTCAACAATATCCCATTACTTCTATTTTGAACTGTAAAGTTTTTTTCCTGACAAGGCGCTGTGTGTGCTTTTTTCCCTTGCGGCTCCCCAAGCTCTGATTTGATGGAGAATTTGGGTGTGGTAGAACTTCGCAGGGAGATGAGAATTTCCTCTCTGTTATGGGTGGGGGGTCCTGCTGGGGGGTGAGCCTGGGGGAAAGGGGAAAGGGTGAGCTGGGGGTTGGGGGGAGATCGCTGCTCTCAAAGCAGCTGGGGAGGGGAAGAGAACCGGGCTGAGCGTGGGGTATGGTCAGCTCGACCAGAGAGAGCAAAGGAATAGACTAAAAACCCCAAAACAAGACCTGTTCTACCGAATATCCCCTCCTCGGCTCCAGGGGATATTCAGATTGTTTAAGGGCACGGGGGGGGTTAATCAAAGCAGTAATGCCATGCCCCAGTGGGGCAGGAGGGCGCTGCTGTGGTGGCTTTGAGGAAAACCTGGCTGGTCACAGGATTAAATGTCTCTTTGGTGCCATTCCTGTCACTTTCGTTAAGACACTTCTAAATCTAGGAATGGCAAAGCAGGACTTGAACTTTTATATCCCGGGTGGAAATACCTTTCAGCTGATGCACAAATAACTCTGGAAGTGTGCTGCCACCCCAGCTGATGTGGCAGAGATCCCAAAACTTAACGAGGCACAGAGATTGCCCTCATCTACCTCACTCTCCCTGCTAAAGTAAAGGATTCTCTCTGTTATATTATTTTTCAAGATATATTACACTCTGCATGCTTGCCTCCACCCTTCCCCCACAGGAATCAGAGTAGCTTCTAGTGATCTGTAAATAACAAAGAAAAAGGAAGGAAAAACTTAACAAAGAACAGAGAAAAGAAAAAGAAAAAAGAATGAAAACAGAGAAAAAGAAAAGAAAAAAGAAGCAAAAACTTAATGAGGAACAGAGATTACCCTCTACCTCACTCTTCCTGCTAAAGTAAAGCATTCTCTCCATACTTTTTTCCCCTCCCCACAGAATCAGAGTAGCTTCTAGTGATCTGTAAATAACAAAGAAAAAAGAAGGAAAAATTTTATGAGGAGCAGAGAAAAGAAAAAGAAAAAAGAAAGAAAACAGAGAAAAAGAAGGAAAAACTTAACAAGGAACAGAGATTGCCCTCTACCTCACTCTCCCTGCTACAGTAAAGGATTCTCTCCATGCTTTTTTTTTCCACTCCTCACAGGAATCAGAGTAGCTTCTAGTGATCTGTAAACAACAAAGAAAAAAGAAGTACTAAGCTGAGTTGTATTGAATATATCCAAATGAACTTATTCTGAAGGAAGAGCTGCAATTGTTCATGTGTGCTCTACCATTATTTGTTATTTTACAAATACAGAGTGAGCAGACAGTTTGTGTCCCAGCTGGCTGCTCTGGGTCTAAGCTACCACATGTAAATTATGTGCTCTCTGTGTACCAAGCCACCTACAACCAAAACCAGGTTCTGTTCCCAGCCTCCAGTACTGCAAGTCTTGTAAAAGGCATGTCAAACCACCAAAAGATTTTCATTTTTTAACAAATGTTTGTTGGAAGATAAGTTTAGCACTGTTTCTAGAGATGAGGAAAGTGGTAATAGGGGTGGTAAAATAAAGATCATGCCACTATTAAGTGGTGTCAAAATAATAATTAAAAGTTTGTTTATTTAAGGAAACAAGCAAGAGGCTGTAGATTTTATACCCTGAGATGCTTGGGACTGATAGTTTCTCATCAGATAAATTAAGATGAGCATGAGGAATGCTGAAGATGCTGAGCTCCAGAGACCACTGAGCTATCCCTCATTGCAGTTTAAGTGTGTTTTCTGTACTGTCAACACCAATTCTCGTCCCTGTATCTCAGAAAATGACAAGTGATAGTGCAGAAAGCCTGTTGGCAACCACAAATTGCTTACCCTTGCTCAGAACATCCTGCTGCTTTAAATAGTAGTGATGGTGTGCTTGCAGTAGAGTTCCCAGTGCTGGTGGAGAGTCCTAACTCTGAGACACTGCAGAACTATTTTTGGACTAGATCCTAAGGACATAGTCCTGTAAATACTCTTGGTCTAATGATGCCTGTATGAGAACTCTTAAAGCACCAGAAGCCATGGTAAATAAATATTATTGCTAAAAACCACTTCTGTGCAGAATCAGAGCTGCACATTTGATAATCCTGAGCCCTGCTATCAAGCTGAATGGTGATCAGCATTTAGCTGATTGTGAGGATTGTGAATTCGCCTCATCTCTGTTTTGGAAGAGGAAAAGCAGGGTCTGAAAGAACTCACCAAGACTTTGATGGGAGCACCACAAAGAAATGGTGTTGGTCTGCCTGAGGGGTTGATTGGTGCAAAAATCAATAGGCTTGCTTTTAGTGCATGTTCAGAAAAAAAGGCAAACAACCAGTCAACAAAACCAAAACTACAAAGCAAACAAAAAACCTTCCCTAAGAACCTTCCTCAAAAAAACAGATCAGAGCCAAAAGAATTCTAAATTTCTTGGGAAACCAATCAAATAACCAGTATTCAAGGAATCCTCAGTATTATCAAATTTCCAAACAAAAAACCCTTCCCTAACAATCTTCCTAACCTGCAAAAAAAAAAAAAACCAGATCTGTGACAAAAAAATTTTCTAAATTTCTTGAGAAACCAATCAAATAACCAGTATTCAAGGAATCATCAGTATTAGCACATTTCACTGTTGCCTTTTCTTTTCACTGTCATCCCCAGTCAGTAACACAGATTTTCTTTGGATAATATCTATCTTAGAATGCATCTACACCAAACACTTGTGCCTGGATGGGAGGCAGATACACCTGGAAATTTATGACCCTTGTTCCCAGGTAAGAATTTACCAGGAGGAGGGTAAGGAAAAGCTGTTCTTCATTACCTGTGTATATGGTAAAAAGGGTCAAGGGGTTACAAAGTTTTAATTGTTGGAATTTGTGCCTGCTCTTTTGGGTTTTTTTTTTTAAAGACTGAAATTTTATAGTTCCTGGAGCTTGGAAATACTGATTTCCCATTAGCAGGAGAGATTTTGGTTGCACATACTTGTGCTAGCTCTCTCTGAGCTGTCTGTACTCGTTTTTTTTCCCTTAAGAACAAGGCCAAACTTTGGCTGTTTAGCAAAGGAAATTTTTTTTTTCTGATTAGCTTCCAGTTTGTCATCTATTTTAGGTCCTGTGGGCTTGCTAGCTGCTGCCAAGTCATGTGCAGGGATAAGCTAATTTTAAATAGTTTTGAAATGACACTCCTTTGCTTAATGGGACAGTTTAAAGCTGTTGCTTTCTGGAAATCAAAAGTGTGGCAGCTTCTTGGTGTGAAGATGGTCAAGGATTAGTATAACCCTAATGTCACTCAAGTGACTTTTGTGACTAGTTTCATTAAACTCAACTGCAGATTGAAAGAAGGATTTTTTTTTTTCCTAGCTCTTCAGAAATTTAACATATGGGTAATTAGTGTTGGAAACTTGAACAATTCAAAGATGAAAGAAAATAAATGAAGGAAATCCTTAAGCTTACTGTAGTCAGAACATTAAGAACAAGCAAACCAGAGCTATAACCACAAAACACACAAATATTGATGGCTCCTGTGTGTTTCACTCTCATGTAACCCTGCAGAATATTAAGCATAAGCAATGGCTGTACAGGTTGTAGAATTTCACTGCTTAAACCAGGTGTAAGCATTTCATAATGAAATTGTCAGTGATACAAAGTGCCATTTTTGATGTCAGTATATTTATTTGTATAAATAAATTTATACAAATATAAAGGCTTTATTTATAAGGCTCTTGGAGCAGCACTAGCCTGAATTCAATGGCAACACCTAAACCTATTAAATACCTTCTGCAATGAAAGTTACTATGTCCTGGCATTCACAGTGACAGAGAAAAGGCTCTGGAATGGCAATAGTAACATTATTTTTCTGTGTGCTTTTGCACCTCTTTCAGCCCCAGCAGGAGAAGCTGTCCCTGGCAGATGAGTTGCACTGGGCTGATGGATTTATCATCGTCTATGACATCAGTGACAGAGCATCATTTGCCTTTGCCAAGGCACTGCTCTACAGGATCCGAGAGTCTCACATAGGAGTTTGTAAAAAGTAAGTGGCATTATTTATTTTTTTTCTCCTCAGCAAGACCCTTTTGTGAGCTTGCAGGCTATCCTAGCAGCAATTAAAATCCAGCAGCATCAAAGTCATGTAACAAAATGCCAACAACAAGGTAAAATATGTGTCAAATTGGAATCAGTTTTACTGTATCCAAACCCAAGTACATCAGGATTTTTGTTCTTATTTCTTACAGAACTAGTATTTAACATATTGCCATAAAAATTTCTGCTGTGTGGCACAGGTCAAAAAGCCTGGCACAGGCAGTCTGTGCTTTTACTCTCCCACTCCATTACCAATGGAGATGCACAAATACAGGGGCTGAAGAAAAGCATTTCCCACAACAAAGGAAAGTAATACCACAAGTATCTCCTAAACTGCCTTTGCTGGTGACCCCAGCATAATTTGTGCACATGGGTGACCATATAGAAAGAAGGAAAGTACTTAAAAAAAAAAAAGAATCACCAGATCTGCAGGTGTGAGTGCGGATGGGGCTCTGTATTCCTGCATCAGTCAGCTGAGATGCTTTCTAAATAAAAGAGTGAAATCCTTTACCTGTATCAGAAGAGAAGTAAAAACCCCCATTTTTCTGTCTGTTTTACTGCTGACCTTTCTTAATTAAGGTTAATTTCTGAAACAAATAATTCTAGCAGAAGCTTGGAATTACATTTCCTGTGTTTCTTTCTGAGTTATACCACTGACAACTGATCTGTCTCTTGGACCTGCAAATGGAGATACTGATCAGGTTGCTTCTTCATGAAGTCCAGGTGCTGACAATATACTCAGCAGCACAGAGCATGAAAAAAGCAGTGGATTAAAAATATATTAATTCTTTGAATAGAGAAAAACATGAAAATCTACTAGCAGAGAATAGCTTGTCTGGAAAATCCTTTGACAAATGGAAAACTAGAATTCTTCCTGGGAAGGTGAGTGGGGCTGGTTAGTTCATTTTGGGTTTTTTTGCAATTCCTGTTATACATACATGCTTTTCATACACACTGAATTTAGGACAGCACATGACACAGCATGATGCATCTCTTTTCTCTAACTGGAACCTTTTTCATTTCAGGATGGTCGAGTCATCAATATTTTTGGTTGGCAATAAACAGGATTTATGCCACATGAGGGAGGTTGGCTGGGATGAAGGACAGAAGCTGGCAATAGATAACAAGTGCCAATTCTGTGAACTGTCTGCAGCAGAGCACTATCAGGAGGTTGTGGCAATGTTCACCAAGGTGCTGAGGAATATCACTGCCAATTCCAAAGTGAAGGAGAAGAGACGACCAAGCGGTTCCAAGTCAATGGCCAAGTTGATCAACAATGTGTTTGGGAAGAGGAGGAAATCTGTGTAAGAGAGGGTTAGTCCTGAAGTTGGAACAAGCTGAAATAATGGAGCTGAGCTCTTGGGATTCACTGAATTTCCTCCAAAAGTCAATATGTGGAGCAGTAAGACAGTAGAAACCAAAGGTGGGAGACAGTAGGGTCTAGACCTGGAAGACCCGACCTTCTATTTCAGCTCTGCTGCAGATTTACTGTAGAGGGCAGTGCCATTTAAATTGTAAGCTGCTCCAGAGGAGAGGTTTAGTCTGTATTTATTCAACACCAGCATGGTCTTGGATAGAGCCTCTAGGTGCAACTGAGGTATAAACAGATGTATAATTTCACAGACTCACTCCTATTGGAAAAGACCCTAACGTCATCAAATCCAGCCATTAACCAAGCATGACCAAGTCTACCACTAAATCACTTAATATCCAGTAAACTCAGCCTTGCTCATCAAAATCTTACTTCAGAATTCTGAGTACTTTTGGGTTTTGTGTGCAAGAACATTTGCACTAAGAAAAGTAAAATACTGCAGCTTCATATGGTAATGCATTTGTATTTAACTCAGGTCCTTGTGTGCCTTACACTTGCTGAAATTCATATGAATTAAATGCTTAGACACCAAGTCTACAAAAGGTATTTACCTGCAGAGCTGCCTTGCAGAGGCACCAGAAGTAGGGAAGCAGATAGATAAAGCAGTATTGTCTCCTGTTTCAGTATCTTTTTTTCTTTTTTATTCCATGAGTGATGAGAGAAAGTGGAGAGGGTTGAGGAGTGTGGGAGCTGAAATGTTGGTGAAATGTTAATCAGTGAGCACTGGGCTGTTTTGGCAAGGTGGGTGTTGAGTGAAATAATTTTACAGCAAGGGCCAGGATAAGGCTTGGGTTGATCCCTTCCACAGAGCAGCTTTTGTCAGCTCTAACAAAAGTTTCATTAGCTGCAAAGTGGGTGTGACTGCTCAATCTCAGATGGCAGCAGGAGCTTGGAAGGCACACGGTAAAGAGCACAAGTTCTCTAGGATGTCTGCCTGGATTTAAAGGTCAGCCTGGTGGTGAGACCTGTGCTCCCAGAGTGTTTTTCCTAATAACCAACATCCTTACAGCTACTCATGGCTGTGGTATTGAAATGCCACAGAGAGAGCACTGAGTACTGCTAGCTACACTTTCCAGATGTGGATATTACACATCAGCTGGGTTTAAATGTGTTGTCAGTCGACATTCAGAGCTCTTACTCTAGACAGCTAAATAAGGGCTTAGCCCAGAGTGTTTGCAAGTGCTGTTCTCATAGAGAAATTATGAAAGGGAAGTGATATGAAGATGAATTGCTGCCTCCTACCCACTCCAGGGGACAGCTGGGATTCAGTCTTTGTGGGATGCTGAGTTGAAGCCTACCTCTGCTCTGAAATTTTACCTGCATTGAAACTAAAAAGTTTCAGTTTTTTTTTTTTTACTTTCAGTTTTTGAGTGTTCACCCATAAGACAATATAAAAAGGTTACATATAATCTTAGCAGTAAGGTTGTAAAATAGTACTAAAGCACATTTTATTGTGTTGACCAAAGATAACTTTTTTTTTTTTAAGCAAAAGATACTGCTTATTTCACTTGCTATAAGACTAAAAATATTGGAAATAGTTCTCAGTTGACAGGCACAGGGTTGCTCTGTTTTCCTGCAGATGCTGCTCTGCCATATCAGGAGCATTTTATTTTAAGTGCATGGTCAATATCTGTGAGACTGAATGTGCAGATGACTCATGTACCCCTTTCAGATTCCCAGCCCACACAGGATTCCAGAACTACCAACAGACATTTGTAGCTTTACCTTGCTCTAGCACTGCCAGATTCCAGAACTCTTATTTGTATTTTCTGCTCTGGTATTAAATAAACTGGATATAAGATGGATGTATTAATGATTTTTTGTTTGTTTTGTTTTCCCTTTAGCATAAGACTTTTGTTTTGACTGCCATAAAAGGCAAGCACTGTGCAGATCTGAAATTCAGACTGGAGAAGGTAAATGTGGGAATCAGCCCCTTGTATCAAAGAGAAACTCTGGCTGTGTTTGCTGAGCACAATGAAGAAACCCTCACTGCCTTTAAGCAGTGAAGAGAGCCTTTTAAAAATTGCTTTATCCTTTAAAAATTAGTCAAAACAGTCACAGAGAGGCCAATCAGTTGTGCTCATATTCCTGGGAATGTGGGATTTCAGACAGATGGAACCTGTAGTACAGCCCAAAGTCTTTTTGTGTGTATGGAGTAAGTGTTGGAACAGAGAGTAGCTGTCATCTACAGGGCCATGTGCTCACCTGAAAACCTCCTGAAACACCTGCATCATCTAGAAACAGGATGATTAAGACTTAAGCATACTGAAACACCCAGCACTGACATAATTTGGTGTTCTCAGCATCAGGATTTCATTTATCTTTCATTGTTGATAAGTGCAGATGTAGAAGAATGCAGAATTCTAAAGTAGGTACACATCCTCCCATTCTAAATGTATTTCTTAAATAACTTTTAAAAATAAGAGCCTTTAAAAATACTTAAAAGGCTGAGATATATATATATATGATTTGTTAAGTGTTCTTAGAGTTCTAACAGAGAAGGAAATGTATTAACTGGCACAGCCACATTGCAAACAATAAATTAGCAAGAACCCTGCTTGTATAAACAGTCAATGACGTAAATGATGTCTGATGCCCAGCCTTGACAGTGACATCACCTGGAGAATATCAGGCTCATTGAGGAGTGTGAAAATGGAGCTATTTGTGTTGTCACACAGCACACAATCCCATCCTTTCTCAGCAAAAGATTTTGAAATTGCTGTACAAGGATTAAAGGTTTCTTGCTGTCACACCTAGAAGTCCTTGTTTATATGAACTTTCTAGTTTCAGTAGAATTTTGCCTGAGAAGGGCACTCAGAATTGATGTTCTTTCTCCCCATCTTCAACTCGTTTTTGCTTTGGAAACAGTGACATAGAAGCAAAGAGATTCTACTGAAATATAAAGGTAATAGCTCCTGGCTCCCAATTGCTGTCTCTCAGAGCACTTTCAGGGCTTTTTGAAACTATCACTATAGTTTTGAAATAAACAATTAAGACTAACACCACCTCAGCTCTTTTCCCCACTGTATTGTCTGTATGCATTAAACTCTTTTAGAAAATCCCAGTGAAATCATGTTCACAACAGGGCAGAGGGGAAAACATCACAGGAAAACTTGGAGCATGAAACTCCTGGAGAAAAGGAATAATCAAGTGCAGTATTGAGTAGCCCAACCAAACATGTGTACTCTGAAGACAAAAGTAACTACCATGGGCTTTTTTAGCCCATTGCTAGAAGCTGATTTCTGAAGGGATGGGGAGGAGAACAGTGAGCCATGTGGGGAGAGCTGATGTTTTTCTCTCTATCTGACTGCACTGCTTTGAAGATGAGATTTGAAGATGTCTGATCCTGGCTCTCTCTAGCTCTGAGGCAGAGAGAGGGATGGATGCTGTGGCCATTGCCTTGAATTGTTGTGATCTTTTCCCCAACAGCCAGACCCAAATCACTCAATGGTATTTTCACAGGCTACACTAAAAAGAAGAGGAATAGGAAAACCACTGAAAACAGAACTAAAGTGCAGTTAGCATCCAAGAACATGCTAATTTTCCATCAGGATGCCTGTTGGAACAGGTGCTTTAGGCTAATGAGGTTTCCTACATTGCCTATGGACAGAGGAACAAAGTCCAGTTCTGATTCAGCTGAAAAGCAATCCTTGTCTGTCCACTCTGAAGCAAGAAATACATTAAAAAAAAAAAAAAAAGGGAGAGAGAGACAGACTACTGGAATAATCCAGAGCAATATTAAACCATACATTAAAAACCATGAAACCTCTACCTTCTCTCCATAGAACACAGACCTCTTCATACCCTTAATGTGCCCATGGGGAATGAAAACAAGGGTAAGCCAAGTTTTGATGGGCTCTTTAGGCAGTTTGAAAAGCAAAGCCTTTGTTTACATGCCTAAAAGTGCACCTGGGCACCTGTCAGCTTGTATTGTTTTAAAACTTTGGTTTGGTATTTCCATAAAGAGGCACTGTTGTAAATGCCAAAGTCTTCTGTTGTGTTAGTTTGGATCCTTACCCCCATAACTGATATTATGTGAGACAGGCAGACTATTCTGGGCAGAAAGTTATTTTTAAACAGGCATTACTCCTTTCCAGAAACAGACTGTAAATTTCTGTCTTCTTTTAATTGCTTTACAAAGTAAATTGAGTCCCTCTGGTTATATAATTAATATCCACATTTAGCCCTATATATTTGACATGACTTGAGCCATTTACTGCTACATTCATTTTTCAAGACTGGCTCTAGGAGTTCAGATATGCATTTAATTACTGCTGAAATCTGGGAAATAGCCCAAGTTTTTCCAGGGAGGTGTCTTAACACTACTGAGAAACACATACCACAAACAAGATAATTGGAGCAGAGTGATCTCTCTGACCAAATCTTTCTCCTTGTACACTCCTCCTCTCATATTGAGCAGTAAATTGTCATCATATCTAAACTATGTAATGCATTTTACCACTTGAAATAAATATAAAAAAGTGGAAATTAAAGCATCTGACCTTACAAAAGCAGGAATTTTGGCATCTGGTGACGATTTCATTTTTTAATAAACACCACTTTTTAAATAGGATTCTCACAGGTTTTTAGTTGCAGTGTGGGGTGGGTTTTTTTTCGTTTTTTTTTTCCCCCAAGGTGATTTCTAGCTTTCCAGACGAATTCCCCCCAGAATAAACTTTATTTTGAAGATGCCGTGAGCTCTCTGAAAGTTCAATAAACTTTTGTGGAGTGCCTTTTAAAAGTAAGCCACTATGTGAGGTTGAGAATCCCGACAGCTTTCCTGCTTCCAACATCTCCCTCTCGTGGCGTTTTCCCCACACTTCATCCCTCCTCGGCTGAAACATCCCTATTAATAAATCCAGGAGCACTGATCACAAAGTACAGGTGAAACCCCTCCTTCCTTCCGACACTATAAAATTTTGCAATGTATTTTTTCTATGTTTAACAAGGTGAAATCTCATAGGCTTAGTTGGACAGGACTTATTGGTAAAACTGCAGGTGTTGGGAGGGTTTTATCATGACTGACTCTTCTGGGCTCAGCTGTTTCACAGAAATAAAGTTCAGCTCTCTCGTCTAGGGCACTGGAAGGTTTCCTGTTAACATCCCCTCCATGCATATTAATATCCTCAAGATGGGGCTCCAAAGCTTCTGTCCTGTTTCCTGACACACCTGTTGGTCTGAGCACAGGTTTCACTTCCACCTTGTCTTTCTGCAGCTTCCTGAGGGTGTCATCCCCAGAGCATGGCAGAGAGCAAAGCTAGACTTGGGCAAGAGTGTTTCTTTTATCTGCAAGCTGTAGTACAAACACACTGCATCAAACTTTAAATAAGCAAGGTGATTTCCTGAAAAGACCCCGAGGGTGGGTTTGCCCAGCCCAAAACAGAGATCTGCTTCTAGATTCCCCCCTCATCCCTATGCCTCTCTACCAAACAATTCACTTCATCAGGGTGGTACCTCAAAGAATACAGACGAGTCACTCTCCAAAAGGCATTAATGTCTCCACCTGCTCTAAAGGTAATTAGAGTTGGGGATCTCTGAAGTTAAGGTGAGATGAATCATGTTCCAAATACAGCCTCTTGGGGCTCTTTTCTGGTTATTTTGTCCTTCATCTTCAGCACTACAGAGCCCATCTGTCCTACTTTACCAAATCAATGGAGTCCCCATGGTTAGACAATTAACATCTAACTTGAGATGACCACTGGGTCATTTAATGCTAAATTTATTTCATATGATTGATCAGAGTGCTGGATTATGTTTGATCCCTGCTGAACTTCACCAAGCACCCTGAAATCCAACTGTCACAAGTGAAATTAATGGATGAACTCGAACTGAGGGTAAGTTAACTGAGTACTGCCACAGACTGCTTCCAAGCTAGCTCATTAAAAACTAACTAGCAGACCTTGATGCTTCACTGCAGTCTGCAGCAAAGCCATATTTCAAAAGCTTGGCTATGGTAACTCCAAAAACCTAAGGTGGAGCAGAAAGTTGAATCAGGTCTCCCAACTTCCAAGCTCATGATTCAACTAATCGGTTGTTTTCTGACTTGGAAAATATGTTTCTCCAATTTGTGTGTGAGCAAAGCCATTAGCTCACTTTGTGACTTATTCTGATAGCAATTACCAGCCATATGGGATGAACCAAGCTCATTACTTGCAAACAGACAGCATAAAATCTCTGCACCACTATGCCTTCATTTGCTGTTGCTCACGTCCTTCTCTTTGCAACTGGAGCATTTGGCACCAAATGTCTCTAATTCACATTATGTCATTAAACAACAAATCTAACTATACAACAAAGTTGTTCAGTGAGTTGTTTCATTTAGGCCATTGAGGTGAGGCCACAGTCTCACCAGTTTCTGAGCACATCCTCAGCTATTCCAGCACCCAAACATCAGAATGAGATGCCCAGCAGATGCATGCTGCTGACTGCCTTACCAAAAGTGCCAGTCAGGGTTTCTGCCTTATATTTTGAGACATTTTTCTACAAATCTTAAAGAAAATACACTTTGAAACTTGACCTCCTCTTTCAAATTTCTTTCACAGGTGCAGAAGTTGTTGGAGGAGAATGTACTGCCAGGGCAGTTCAGAAAATGTTCAGTGGGTATCTAGGCTGAAATGTCATTTTCCACTTTTTTTCCACCCTTATATATTTAAATGGGTAAGCTATAACAGAAATTGCTTCGCAGTTTCTTTCACATGAGATATCTTTTACTTTGCAATGAGATGGCTGCATAAAAAAAAAAAAAAACTAATTTAAAAACAATCCTCATCTACAACAATGGATTTTTAGCAATGTCTCTTGCTGGCATATAGCTAGGCCTTATTCTTCAAATCCTCTGCCTGAGAATGCCCTCTGAGTGAGCTTTCCTACTTATTAACCACGAGTCACATAGGTAAAGGTACTTGTGGATAAGGGTTCTTGTGATTGCTGGGCTGATATAAATGGATGCACAATTATATGATTAAATACAACAACATTTTTTACTAACTACATATAATTTTGGCTGTCACTCAGAATTCAATTGCATTAGATGATTCACTAAATGACTGAGGCAGCCTGGGATCTGTCCCATACAGACCTTAGGGAATACTGCAAATACTGAACTAAATCACACAACTTATCTTAAATGCAAATGGCAAAGCTTTACAAAGAAACCAATCTATACTCATCTTTTACTGTATTTGACATCTCCTTCTGTTTGCTTACATTTTGGATCATTAATACAGATTTACAAACCTACACTATTGTTGATGGAGCTCTTTCTCTTTCCAAGCATAGAGGGTGCATGCAGTTAGGCCTATGTTAAAAAGAGCAACAGTATATACAAACTGGTCTGTCCTGAGTGGTCCAGTCTGGCTTCACAGAACAAGTTAAACTAATTTTTTTCCTCATATCACCTTTTAAACAGTTCCTCCAAAGAGATTTTCTCTTTATTCTGCTGTAAATCTCCTAGGAGTCACACCAGCTCTGCTCAGCTTGGGAAGTCACTCTTTCCTCCTTTCTGTTGGTTCCTCTCAGTCCTGCTTCAACCCCTGGGTCTTATTGCAAAGAATTCAGTAGCATACTCTGATTATTAATGCATAAAAGAGACACAGTAGAGTTTATGGTCCTATCCTGATCCATGTTTGACATAATGCACTGATGCATGTCTGGGTGCCATGGGAGAAATATTTCCCTCTCTTCCCTTACGCACATGCAATATATCTGTTGTGTTTTTGGAAATCCATGCTAAAATATTCCAGTGCAGATAGACCCACACAGGGTTTTGACTAGGGCAATGCATACAACACTTTAAATGTGTGTACCAGGACTCGTGAGGCTGGCATGGTTAACCTGATCATGCTTTGGAACTTCTGTGTTTCCAGTTCTGCCTCCCTGGCTCTGCCCTGCTTGTCTGAAATTGCCATTTCTCCAGACCCACAGAGCTACCTTGTACCTTTGGAAGGAACACACACAGAGCCTTTAGTCCCAACCTTTTTTCCCCAGCTAACTGCCTCACTTTCCCCAGCTGATCAGAAGAGATGCAAGTCTTTGTTTTTAATTTGATTAAACCCGGGGTCAAATCCTGCTTGCTGTTATTCTGGAACAAACACAGAATGACTCCAGCTTTACAGTGTTATAAGTGAGAATTAAATTATGCCCTGAAAATTCATTTAAAAGACTTTCAGACACTTAAACAGATGGATAAATCAAGCACAGATTCTCAGGTCAACCCCTACCAGAAGGCATCTCTCATCTGACTCAGGGTGGAAGGAAGATGCTGTGATAGCAGCTCACAATAGAAAGGGAGTTACAGTAAGGGTGGGGAATATTTTTCCTTACCAAATTCACTTGATTTAATGCAGGGCTTGCAAAATTAACGGTGGCTTTGAGTGATACCTGTATGTTTTATAGGTTTATAAATTGATTGTAGTAAAATCTTACACGTCCTATATCACTAGGTATTGTTTCAGCCTATTACAGGAGATATCTATCTAGAGTTGACTGAATTGTATTAATCTGATCCTAGTTTAATGATGCCTTAACATTTTTATGGGAGAATTTAATGTTTGCAATATCCATGTTCCTTATTTGAAAGTGTGACTTATAGGTTCTCATCTCCCTTAAATTATGAAATCCTTCAGCTAATAAAGGAAAATGATTATGGTTTGCAAAAAAGGCAAAGTCATTTAACAATCCATATAACTGTCTATTGTAGGTCTTTGCATAATAATTGTAATTTAGCTATTAGAAGTTCTAAAGGCAGTTATCAGTCATATGCCACAATTCTGAGGAAATAAGTGAAAACTCAAATTATTTAAGGACTTTGTACTTTCCAAAGACAGGAAAAAAACTAACAGAAATCAATAATACTTTTAATAATGAAAAAAAAATGTTCTATTGAAATAACGAGTTGTTGGTGGCAATTTTTCTAACTATTCAATTTTAAAATGCTCAATTTGTCCCCATTTCACTATAACAAAAGGATCTTCATTTTATAAAGATATTTCTGTGAGCAGAGAAAGCCAAGTTAGGAATGGAACCTGCAATTCTTGATGCCCAAGATTTCTCATTTTCCTCCTGGGCACTTGAAAAGAGGTGAACACAGAAATTAGACAGGTTGTAAACCTGGAGAATATTCAGTTTTGAATTTTAAATGACAATCTAAAGTTGACTTCATATCTAGTGTATGCCTTGACTATTTCCTTCAAGGACACTGAACACTTGAATCCAGCTTATCTAACTGGTCAACCAACTTTGTGTCCCTCCAGAGAAACAGGCTGGAGTTAGCTCAACACAGGGCCATGAGCATGATTAATAAAGGCACATGAGATGTGAGTAGAGGCTGATGGAAATATTTATCCTGAAGGAGAGAAGGGTAAGGGATTCAATTGCCCATTTCAGCTACCAGCTAGGGGCTATAGATATTCTGAGATGCACAGTGGAGGGATATGGGCCAAAAAATACAAGTGACAGTAAGGAACACTCCAGCTGGAGGTGTGGAAATAAGTTGAGAGAAACAATTTTTCCAGAAAGGTTGGAATCTCTGTTCTTGGAAGTGTTCAAAACTTGGCGGTGAAAGGCTCTGAGGAGCTTGATCTAACTCTGAGCAACTTGATCTAACTCTGAGCAACCTGGAAGGTGTCCCTGCCCATGGCAGGGGGGTTTGGAACTTCATGATCTCCAACCTGGGCCATTTTATGATTCCAAATTAACCTCAGATGGAACAGGGATTGGACAGGATGACTTCCATCTGTCCTGTATGATTCTTCTCCACACATCTTCCTCCTTTCACCACCTCTCAGAGCTACTGTGGAGATAGCACAGCTCCCAGGCTCTGAGCTGCTGGGAAGTTTCTGTCTACAAGAGAGTGATGGAAGGAAACTTTCTGTGCACCCTCTGGTTGGACAATACTGAGAAAAATTGCCAAGTCCTTAGAAGTACTCGTGGAGATGTGTCTGGCCATATGACAGCTACAAATTTCTCCCTCTTCCTTGCAATTTCACATTGCAAGGATATTTTTAAAGAATTTCAGCTTTGCTCTTACTGGAAGCTAAGGTGACCAGATGAAAATTATCTAAATGAGTATTTCTTAAACAGTTCAAAAATAGGAATCTGTTATGGCATGGTATTCAAAATCCACTGTGGTAGGATAACTGCTTTTACTTCAGCTCTGACATTTGTCCCACCCCACTTTGGCATACAGCACAATTTTTGTAGCAGACCCAGAGGCCAAGACACAAAATTGACAGAAGTGCCAAGCACACAGCTATTACCAGGCACTGTAGCATGAAATATCCAGAATGAAAGCAAATCCTGACATTCACCAGCTCCCTGTAACACAGAGTACTGTCTAACAGACCCAGCTACAGCAAAGACACACTTTCAGTGCCTCCTTTAAACCCTGTATTTACTGCAGTTCTAACTATCTGTTGTCAGTAAATGCTGACCACCTTGCCCACCAATTGATTTCTGTAATGACATCTTTAGATGGATCTGCAGAACATGCTGAGAAAACAAGTGGTAATGGCCTGACAGAAAATGCATCACTTCTGTGAATTGCTCATCTTTAATTCACTTAAAATAGGTGTAAAACACACAGGCAAGTTACAATGAAAAAGATGCCAGGCTACTAAAGGTGAAGGGAAAAAACAGCTCTTTTCATGCATCCTGTGGATGTTAACTCTTTTGAGAAATTTGGCTTTGAAGAGTCAATTCATTCCTTACCTCTCAAGAATTATTGTTACAGAAGGGTCTGATCTACCTCTTCCAGTGATTTTCTCTGCTTACATCAAATCCAGATACGTCTTCTGTAAATTGTTCTGGATGTTGTATGTCCTTAAAAAACCCCAAACATCAACAACAAAAAACCTCCCAAAGAACAGAAAACTTTTTACTTTGAAATTAACATTTAAGCTAGTTGAAAGACCCAGTTAATGCTATCTGTGTGAGTATTAAGAAATAAAACAGTTTCTAAGGAAAGCCTTTGATAAAAGCACGATTACAGCTTAAAAAGGAAAAAAAAAGGGCTCTTAAAATGTCACATTTCTATTCAGAAAAAGCATTCCCAGTGACTTCTTAAAGCATATCAGCCCTTGCTACATCAAAAGCTTTTGTAGGATCCTCAGACAATTTAAAATGAGATGAAGTTCTCAAGTCCCCAGCAGATGTGACAAGGACACAGACAGGCACTTCCACCCACCACTCATTTCTGAGAGGACTCTTCCAAATTGTCCTTTGCTGTACTCATTTTTCATCAGCCTCCTCTCACCTGCATTATTCTTGTTGCTTGGAATCTCATTTTTCCCCCTCTCAGATGCCTAAAAGCAGGACTCCCAGCAAAGATGTCAGCACTAAAGAAACTTTTGGTGGCACAACATCTACAGAAGGTGCTATGCCAAGTTTGGGTGGTGAGAGACTCAATCCCAAGGTGCTGGAACCACTGAAAATCTCCTAACTGGTATAAGGGTGCTGTGCTTTGGCTTGCACAGCCCAGGTTCAGTCAAGATTCACAAACAGCCTCAGTCCTTCCCTCAACATCGTGGAAAATTGCATCTGGGTTCCAGTGGGGCTTTCCATTAGTGACTGTTGAGTAATTTTGGATAAATCATGCTCAGATTTATTTTTTCCTTATTTACAGCATGATAATGTGTAGTAAGAGAGATACTGAATGCACATCTTATCACCCAACTGTTCTGATTTAGGCTAATGTAATACACAATTGGAAGTTGATTACTTTAGATAGTTAAGCCATAAAGCTCCATTTAAATATGATGAGTAAGAAACTGGGCTATTAATAATAATTATTGCAAATGTCACTGATTTCAGATTATAAAACTTAATAGCCTATCACCATTAAGCATGTGCTCTCCATAATTGCACTGTGTACCAACTGGTTCTTGATTCTGTCTCTGTGAATCCCTTCAACACTCTTTTCAAAGCTCTTCCTTAGGGAAGAAAACATGTTTTCCATGCACATGGGGAGAGGTTGAAGGGAAGAAGAACCCTTTTTCTTTTCAGGACTTTGGGACAGAAAGACAAGTCTTAATATTTTCCTCCTTGTAAGTATTTATGTTAAGTCTTGATGTGTTCTTACTCTTCATCAGACAAGTTTTATGAAGCAAAGCATAAATCATTCTATGAGAGATATCTTGATCAGCTCTATGTCAGGCTTTCAAAGCTTGACAGCCTGAGAATGCAAGGTGATTTTGGCATTTGGGCTACATTTTACTTCAGATCGCAGCAAAGGAATTGGCCTGATCAAGTTCCATCAACTGACCCTTTCTCTTCTTCCTAATTCTTTCTTCCAGGTTCCTCCTAGTCTCACAGATGCGTAGGTAAAGGTGAGCCAAAATACAACATGAGAATGTTAAAATTATGGACTTGGTGCTTATTCCAATTTCAAACTCAGAACCCCTCTTGCAGAACAAAAAGCTACAACAGGAAGATTTTTCTTCTGCTTTCCAACTACTTACAGAAGAATTATGCAGGAGCTCTGGCAATGTGCAGAGAAAGAGATGAGGGAAATATACATTAGTTAGACTGTAGATCCAGGTTCTGTAAATCAGGAAACCTTTCTATATTGCATATAGAACAGATATGTTTCAGAAATCCTGACTACATAGAAGCCCAACACCCACTTTGCAAGTGACCAAGTCCTTTATGAAAAGGGGGATTTTAGCTGCTGTGAAAACCTGTTACAGTGAATCCCTTACAATTTTATGCCTCTGTTTCCCAGTCTGCAAATGTGTGTGCTAATTAAAATGTTTCTTTAAACAAGGCTTGGAAATGTTCAGCTCACAACATACCTCATATACACAAACACTTGCCATATTATTCCTCACAAAACTGGCAAGTTGTTCATATAAAATAAACGAGGCTCAGAATTATTCTATAAAGCCAGAAGCACCTAAAACCACAGTGACATTTTAACATGGAACAGATGCCTTGGTGGTGAGCAAAGCACCTAGAAATCAATCTGAGGGGCCTTTGAGCAAATAGCTGAGTTTGTCAATTTAGAACATTAGTTCACCTAGCAAATCATAGCTGCTAATGTTAACATATCCTGGTGCAGGGGACACACAACAATAAATGAGATGGTAAATATTGTCTGAGGAGAGGTCAATATTTGCTGTGCTTGATGCTGTTTAATTCCTCAAATCCATTAGTGCTTAAGAGGCCAGAATGCAGAGGTGCTCTAAAGCCCTTGCAGCCTCCTGCTGACTTTGGATAGAGCTCAGGTACAGAGGACCCAGCAAAAGGATCCACTGTTGTCTCATACAACAGGCACACCTTAATAAACCCAAGGTGATTTATAATACATAATAAATATTATATTATGTAGTATAATAAAATAATATATATGGTGAAACTATTTTATAATTATTATTTTAATACATTATATTTGTGTAGAAGGGCTGAAAGCACGACCTGGGGACCATTTCTGATTTCTTTTAAGGGTTTATTTATAGCCACAATAGATTTTGCGGATAATCTCCATTCACTAAGAAGAATCTTCAAAATAAATGAAGAATTGCATATATATGAGAACATCACTAAATGAGAACATTTATGGTTGGGCAGTTGTGTTTTGGTTTCTTTTTGAGCTTTTCTGGGTTTTTTTGTTTGTTTTGGTTGGTTTTGGTTTGTTTTTGTTTGTTTGGTTTTGTTTTAACAAGAGGTTATCTTTAACATTCCCACCTGTAGAAAGTTTTATGCAACTGAAACAGAAACTGTGACTGTACTATCTGGGTAGGATTATGTGACATCTTTCCTTTTAGGATGTTTTGTGAGGTTATGGAGAGTACTATCTCCAGTATCCAATTAATAAAACTTCCAGGAAAATATGATCACTTAGTTTGATAAAAAACATCCAGTTTTTTTCAAACCACATTTTCCAAACAATATCCAAATATCAATTGCCTCAAATTATCAGTACGTTCATATTTGCAAGCATGAGTCCATGTCCCTTTTATAGTATTTGCTGTTATATTAGCATAAGAAATTCAGATTTACAGATTTTTTTTTTCAGGTAGTTTTTTTCTCTCATCCCAAACACAGTTATCAATAATAAAAATACACAAAAAGTCACCAGCTATGAGTATTAGAGTATCTATTAGAGTTATGAGTATTAGAGTATTATCAGAGTAGTAACTCAGATCTTGAAAGAGCTGGTGATACAATTTCCACATGTCTACTTGTTTTTTAGGGGGAAGTAAGCTGATATACAAATTTCTACACTTTTCAAGAGGCTTGATTTGCCAAAGTACCAAATACCTGTGCTCTGAAAATCCGTCTCAAACTCCACAAATATTATTTGGAAAAATACATCAGAGTGCCACACATGCAAGTCCAATCTAAAATTGTCAGGTTTTCATGCATTCAATTGCCAACTATTACAATCCTGCATTTCCTTGTGAAAAAAGGAAAATTTCAATTTTTTTCCTCCATTTCAATTTTTTTTCCTCCAGCAAACAGCAGCAGCCACGTTGGGTACCACAGCAGGAGATTTTCCTGACTGATAAAGGGCAGACATGACTCCTACAGGAGGGGACATGAGCAGGCTCCTGTGGGCTGCTAGGATGTGCCAGCTTTGTCACTTCTAGTTGTTGGTGTGTAACAACTCAGCCTTCCCAGGAGGACTCAGGAAATGTTAATACTCAGCCCAACAGCTCAGCACTGTAATCTCCTCAGAGAAGTAAACAAATTAAACTGAAACAGAGAGTGAGTGACCTTGGATAAGTCACTTCAGCAACCTGTGCCACTCTCCACTCTCAATCTCAGCTGCTTTGCCTGTTGTTTTTCTGGCAGCCCAGAGCCAGAAAAAGATCTGTACAGGACTCAGATATTTACAGGACTAACTCGGAGCCCTCAGCTGTAAGCACAGTGCAAGGAGTAGCAAGGGATGTAAGGTTCTGCACATTAAGATTTTGACAAACACCCTTTCTCCACAATTGAAATACAACTTTATCTAAGCAGCAACAAATCTCTTGATGCCTTGTTGGGGCTACCTAAAACCAGAGGCCAGACAAAATTACGGGAATAAAAAGCAGTTATATTTATTGAAGGGCCTTCAGGTACCCTTAGGGCAGACAAAGGGGCTACAGGGGCTACACCCAAAAATGGATGACAGGTCACCAGTTTTCATACTTTTCTAAGTTTGAAGGGGTTAATCTTCCAATTATAGCTTCAGGTAATGAAGTCATTTACCCCAAGTTTGCTCCACCCAAACTCACTTTTATTTACATTTCTCGGGGTCTGACACAGTGAGGTGTCCTTGATTGCCAGGCCTGGAAAGGAATTGTAGTGTCTGCCCAAAATGGGAAAGCAGCAGCTCACACTGTCCATGGAGTTTAGAGTTATATACCAAAGAATTGCAGGATTACAAATATATGTAAAATACAAAAGCTAAAACCCTAAGGCATCGTTCTGACAGAGCATAAGCACAGCAATGTAAAGGCACTGAACTTACAGGTATATCTAGAAAGGGAAAGAGGACTTGGGACCAAGGAAATGAAGGTGCCTGAATGGTAAAGAGCCACAACATATCAGTTGAGATGGTTGTTGAGATGGTAAAGTTCTTTACTGGGCCGCAATACCCACAGAAATATCTAGAGAATTATTCACTCCAGTGTCCAAGCTGGATTGTTTATACTTTTCCACAGTAGCTTAAATTCTGTGCTAAAAAAACTTGCCTCTTTTTTAAGTCATTCAACCACTTCAGACAAACTTGTTTTTAAATAAAAATCTGACTGACCATCCTCAATAGTCTTCAAATAAATTAAATTTATTGTCTGCTGTCAGCAACAACCCCATACACACTACTGATCAATCTTTTCCTTCTACCTCTAGTTATGTATAACTCAATATCCACAATTTTTTTCCCCTTTTAACGAAGTGTTTCTGGGAAACAGGTCCTACAGGTAGGATATTTTTCTCTCTCTTTTTGACAGGCCTATACAGGAAGATAAGAACCCTGTTGGGATGCTGAATAGCCTACCTGTGTATGGTGTTGCTCTAAACATATGGCTCCAAAATTCAGAGCAGATATATCATTGGTGAAGTCCAGATAATTGATTCATAAGTCAGCAGCATCAGGCAGGTTTTTTGATGGTATCTTTATAAATAGGCTGGTGCTTTCAAAGTGCCTGATGGTATCTCTCATACTGACATGAAAGGCATTTGGAGGTTGGAATATGCTAGTTATACAATTTGTATTCTTGGTGCCGTTCATGGGAGTTATCAGGTTCTTAGAACACTAATACAAATATTTGGGTACACATAATTTGTGTATTTACACTCTCTAGTATTTCACCTTTCAGTCCTTTTAATAACTTACTGCATTTTTAAAAACAATTTCAAGATCTGCATTTCCTCATCGTGAAGAAAAAGCATGGTTATTCTTCAAAATTGACATGACTACACACAGTTTATGAATGAAAAATCAACAAAACACAATTCATTTCAAAAGACTGCCTTTCAGATTCCTCTATTTAAAATCCCCAAAACAGATCACCAAGTCTTTCAGAAACAACAGCTGAATGGAGCCACACATTCCCAATTCAGCGAAACTTTGGGCCAAACCACAAAAAAAAAGCCAACACCACAAAAACATTTGGCATGGTTCACTCCAAGCACACAAAGCCACATGATTTGGTTTAAAAATTTTAAAAGCAAAAGCAAGATCAGCAGCTGAAAGGATCCCTAAACTTATAGGAGGAATTGCCTTCCAGGAGCTGTGTATGCAACATTAGCAGGCTATTTTGAAAACCTTTTCATCTGTATTTTTAATTTTAAGAGAGGGGATGTAAAACCTATGAGGATATTCTTCCTTCTTCTTAAATATAAGCACTTAAAAATTGATCACCTTTATATACCTTATGTACATTTAAGGCATGAGTACATTGAAACTGTCCTGAATTATAATTGAAAAGAAGTATTAAAGAGGAGCTAATAAAAATGAGGTATATCCACATCTTGCTGGTTGACTAACTGAAAAAATGCACATCTTTAATAAAAGATGTTATTCCTTAAATGTCCTGGCTACCCACATTGCATACATCACATCGATGACATTTTCAGTTACTCTGTGACATAAATAAAATGAGAGTATCTGGAGACACCTTACCTAACACTTTTCACACCTGAAAATGCATTGTTGAGAGACAAATTGAAAGAAAAACAAGTTTCAACAAGTTCCAAAAGATGGCCTTGCAAAAAGACCAGATATTTTGGAGAACTAGAACTGTGAAAGATGCATTGCAGTAGGACCATGTGGGGTAAAATAGTAGGTGATTGGTGTTAGGAGTATTGGCAGCATCATGTGGCAAAAGCCAATAGGCTGAAAAACATTTATAAGGTATTGTAAGCAGGAAATAGGGTGGCTTCTGATGGAATGGTGTTGAGTTCTACATCTCTCGTGTCTCACTAGACTGATAATGAAATAAAATCTTTTAAAACATCTCTCAGTTACCCCATCTCTCTAAAAGCTGGGAAAAGCAAGAGGTGAGGAACCTCAGCCATGCTTCAGGTCGGAACAAGCTGTTCATATCTCCTTTGTTAATTTTTCTCATATAGAGTTGCAGACATTGTTTTCTCAGGATGAAAATTCATTTTTCAGTTTGCTCATAAACAGAGCTTATAAAGGAAGCTTAACACTATTGCATCAAAACTGCTGAGACGAAAACATCTTGTGTTTTTACTGTATTTCTGTCTTCTGCACACGGTGGTGTCCAGGCACCCAAAAAAGCGCCACACACAGAGGTGAACCTCTTTCTGAGCAGCCTTTTCCTTGCTCTCCTACCTTGCATTTATCATATGCATAGAAAAACACAAGAATTTTAACTTAGAGGTATTGATGTAACTACAAAAATCTTTTACCATGTCATGACATTAAACCACTCCTGAGACGCTGAAAAAAAAACTTCTGGAAGTGTCAGTTCCCAATTCCACACAAGCTGAGGAACAGCAAGAGAGGGCACCTGCTCTGCCCACCTGTGCTGCAAAGGGTCTTGGTGGGCTCTCACTGCACACTCCCAAAGCCTTCCCAAAGTGCCACTATAGGAACTGTTTTCCCCTGCAATTATTCAGACTGAATCTTTCTGCTTAAAATTCCCACGTGGGAAAAACTTCACTGCCAAAATCTGCTTTGAGCAGCCTGGTCTAGTGAGGGATGCCCACGGCAGGGGAGGTAGGAACTAGATGGTCTTTAATGTCCCTTCCAACCCAAAACCACTCCATGGTTCTGTGGTAAAACACACTGAGAGTTTCCAGGTTTTACACTGCTGCTGCAGGGGGATGGATGGCAGCACCAAACCCCTCTGCTGTTCACAACAAGCGGGTGCCTTTGTCTGTGACTTGAAATTCCTTCCCCTCCCTCCCTTGCAAACACTTTGGAAGTAAGTCTGCCTCTTCAAACCCCACTGAAAAGGATTATCCTCAGAGCTGGAGACAGGCAGGAGAGCTGAGCCCCAGGTTCAGCTATGCCAGCAGGGGGTGAGAGCCAGAAATGCAGCGTGCTTAAGTAGACTTTCCATTTTGATACAAACAATAAAGAGAAAGCAGAGACAAATTTTTATTTACACAGATCAGATCCAGATATGGAATTACCTAAATATGAATAGGCAGCTGAAGAATCTAAGAAAATAAGAACAGATGACAGAGAAGATCATAAAGAGTTAGGTCTCTGCAATGTGAGTTTATATCTTTTGTATTTTTGTTCCACTAAGACCACTGAATGGTGCAAAGGACAACTCATTCACATTCTCCTGTTTTATCAATGTCTCACAGATTTTTCCTTTTTTGTACTAGCTATTAACCCATTCATTTAAAAATCTTTCAAACAAAATTCAACCAGCAAATCCTTAGCCATTTGAAAGCCTTAAAAAAGTCCCAAATCTAGAAGAGGTCTCATGGAGTGACACCAATGGAGAAGAACAGGCTACATTAAAGTTTCTGTGCTCCTGCTTTCTCATCTGCCTCTAATAATCCCAGTTATGCATCTGACACGTGGTGCTTTATTCTGGAGCTCCAACACAGAGTAGAAGAGTGTCCCAAAGAGGAGTGCCATCAGCAAACATCCTCATCTAACTGAGCTACCAAGTCAGGTCTCTGAAAGGGGAGGAAAATTGGGGGCAAATGGGTTGGATGTCATAGAGGAGGATTTGCATGTACCAACAAACACTCTTTTTCTTGTAGAGAACACAGAGAGGTTAATCATCTAAGCCACTGTCTGTTCTCAAGTCAAATTTCCTCTGCCTCCCAGCCTTCGCTCCTTTCTTTGCCTGGACCTTCACTCCTAAGATCCCAAGTGTTTGCCTCACCTCATCAAAAGGAGAGGAAATCTTTCCCCCTCCTTTCAACATCGTCACTATCAGAACGGTGGCATTCCCTATCTTTTGGATCTGTTTGTTAGTGGCTTGCTCAGCCAAGGCCCTCAGGGATACACACTGTTATCTCTGTGCTCTCTCTGTCTCTCTTCTGAATTTATGCATCTTGTATTACTGGAGTTCCTGTGGGAAACTTTTCCCTGCATTTTCCAAAGGGCTGGGAAACCTTCCAGTCACTAAGACTTACATTTGTCCTTAGCATATCACTCTATTAAAGAATATTCCTCTATTAAAAATATCCATCTAAAGCTTTTTATACTCCCTTATAGGTCACCCAGTCATATGTCAATCAGGAATTCTTCTACTCTCTCCCTCCTGAAGAATTAAAATCAAAGCTTCAGATACAGGTAGAAGCCAATCCCAAATTTCTTTCTGCCCCACTCTCCAAACTCTGTGAAGGATTCAAAGCTGGAAAAATTCTCATGAAAACTGGGCCAGTGACAGCCAAGACCCAGTGTGCGCTGAGCTGGCTGCATCCTGTGAGTTTGACATGCCATGATTTACAGAGAAACACTTTCCTCTGTAAAAGGGAACATTTTCCCTTCCCTGTCCCTTATCATACTTCCAGGACTACATTACAATACCTGAGTGCCTCTCAGTCCATAATGCATTTAATCCTAATGACTTCTCTGTGAGGGATGGAGGTGCCATAATTTTCATTTCATAGATGGGTAACTGGGGCACATTACAGACTCTGTTCTTGTCTAGGAGTTTTATTGGCAGGTAAGACTCCAGGTGGAGCCTGCTACAGCAGAATAAGGATATCCACAGAGAGGATTATATCAGTGTTAAGGATATTAGAAAATTCCTCAGTATAGTCACATATCCATATACAGTTGTCACCATCATATTTTCTGAAAAAATCCCTTTGCCAGAATTTCTTCTCCTGGGAGAAGCCTCGGAGAAAAAGGAAAACAATAATTATCTGATTTGCTTCTCTGTGTTGTGCTGCTTTGGAATGTGGTTTGGAGATTGTTTACCAACTGGTCATTGTTTCATTGGTTTCATGTGAATTATTTTAATTTAATGACCAATCACAGGCTGTGTCAGACTCTGAAGAGAGAGTCACAAGTTTTTCGTCAGTATCTTGTTAAGCCTTCTGTCTGTATCCTTTCTCTATTCTTTAGTATAGTCTTAGTATAGCATTCTTTAATATAATACCATAAAATAATAAATTAGCCTTCTAAGAAGATGGAGTCAGATTCATCATTTCCTTCCTGCCACGGGGCCCCTGAAAATACCACATACAGTAGCAAAGTAGTCCTCCAAAATGTAAAGGGTGGATATTTAGGATATTTTCTTCTTTTACAACAACAACAACCACCAAAAAAAAAAAAGATAGTGGGAAAAGTTATTTAGAGGGAAAAAAATAGAGTTTTGCAAAATGCCCAGTTTAAAAAGCTCTGTCATACCTTGATGACTGATGGCCCTAACTTCTGCAGATTCCTACACCCTAAAGAGGAGCCAGGTCTCAGACTCTTTCCAAGGATGGTCCCTTCAGTCCCATTAGAGTCTGATCTTTGCTGGCAGATCTTCTCCTATTCTGGTCCAAACCAGATTTAGGCTTTGGCCAGAGACTGGGAAAATCTTCAAAGCTAATACTGCTGGCATTAGACCCTCATAATCCTCCCCAGTATGAATATTACATTTGCTGTTTTCCAGTCAGATGGTACCACTGCTGGCTCAAATGGATTATTAAAACTCTTTTCCACTGGACCTGCTTGATCATGCTCCATTTCCTGGACAATTCTGGGACAGAGATTGTCTAGTCCCACTAACCTGATATTACCTTATTCCCTTCCAACCCAAATCAATGTGCACTTATTTTAATTTTGACTCCATATTTGTAAAAGCATCCTCCCTGAAAACTGCTACAAATTATTTAATGACATTTCAAGACCAAGATACAGAAGCTTCTGGGTTTTCTTAAAGGTGTATGATTTGAATGAATTTTAATAATTTCCTACCAATTTTCCTAGACAGGGCCCTGCAAAATGCTTTGCTAGTGAGCACCACATTAAGCACACCATCATCTAGTTTATCTAAACAATTACAGCTCCAAATTAATCAGAAACACAAGACTTCCTGAGTGCTTTCTTTGAAGCAGTGTCTGAGAAAAAAAAAAAGACACAAACTTGAAGTTTTTCTGTTACTCAAAAGTCTAGGTTAGGAATGCAATCATTATCATCACTCATGATCACAAGATTTTGTTCTGTGTTTCTCTTCTCAAATTTAAATAAATTTGAGAAGGGTTGAATAGTGGATTATAACTACCTGAAGCAGAAAAGTGACAAAGAATTAAAATTCATCTTGGGGTTGCTACAAGCTGCCTAACTGAATCTGTTGGCTCAATACTTTCTAATCTTTTTCAGAAAATAGAAGTTTGTCAGATCCCCATTTTCTGCAAGTAAAATAGCTTTTTTCTGAACAAACGTATGAACACATACCTTGTTGAGGTTACCTATATTTAATTCAACAATTCATCCTAAATATCTGAGTTTCATCCTTATAGCAGAACTATATGCAGAAAACTTAAGAAAACTCTGAAGAAATAACTTAAAGACAGATAATATTTTTTTTACATCAAATAGTGTATGTGGAAAAACTAGATCAACTTTTGGGCATTCAGCCTTGTTTGGAACTGAGACATAATAGCCTATTCTTGCTTTACCAAAAAAAGGAGGAAAAAATAATCTCAGAGATTCCTTCTTTACATAAACTAGTCCTGCAACAGCCTCCATTTCCTTCACTTGAATTATTTTCAGGGAGGCTTGAGACCTTGGCTGCTCCTTGAACCTGTTTTATTGAGTTCTCACCAAAAGGTTTGGGTTGAAATGTTAAAAATCACATAATTCCACCCCCCCTGCCAAGGGTAAAGACATCTTCCACTCGACCACATTGCTCAAATCCAGCCTTGCTGTCATCTTATTGCAGGGGTTCCATACTGCTGTCTCCTTATCACAAAGTTTCACACCTTCCTGGTGTTTCTCGTGGGCAGCTCCTCAGAGCACTGACTCTTTCTCCTTCACACAGCAGCCAACTGACTCCAGTTCCCTTCTCACCCAGCCACCCCACTCTTTTATAGCAGCATCTTCTCATTGGTCACAGCTGTGGCCTGTTAAAGTCAGGACTGTTCTAATCTTTGATAATTGGCCCAGCTGCAACTCCTTAGGGGTAGGATTACTTTCTATACCACCTTTATTTTCTTACATTCTATCCCACTACAGATCCATGAGTGTCTGGGGAGGCCCAGGGGAGTTGTTTGTCCAGCAGCACCAAACACTGGCAGCTGGAAGCAGCAGCACACCATGAAGCACCATGAGCTTCTGTCGGCCTTTCCTGATCTACAACAACCTCACTCCTCCCTCCCCTAGAGATTTCCATGACTCCTCTATTTTCTGAGACCCCTGTCATTGGAGGGAATGATGAATCTGACTCCAACACAAATAAATCTTTGTGCTTCTCAACACAAATAAATCATTTATCCTCAAAATAAAAGCATATTACATTTTTTGGCATTCTAAAGAAGCTGAGCTACTGTGCATACACTACATTCTCTTTGCATAAGTTAACAGGGAGACAACAATAATGCTGAGCAATGAGATAGGCTGCACCTTGCTGGGAAGCAGGTCAGAAAAAAACTCACTTCAAAGCATATTTCTTCATGAATGCAAGGTCACCTATTTAAAAAAAATGGCATTTGAATATTAGAAGATTATGAGTTAATGTGACCTTAGGATTACAGGCAATACACTAAGCTTGCAAAACACAGTTTTATAGATCCATTAGAGTTTTCTTCAGTAAAACCTACTTTAAAAACATCCTGAAGATACAGGCTTAGATTTTAAATTTAGCACTGTTCTACAACTCTGGCTGCTTGTAAACTGACCTTGGGTATCATAACCCATTATTTATGTCCTCAGTCAAAAAGCAAAAATGAAATATGGTCAGCTGCATTTCTTAATATCTCAGAACACATTTTTGATATGGATTCCACAGGATTATAAGTTCATAATTTCACAGGAGGTGCCAGCTTGTTTGTAGGCAGTCTTGCTTTAACAGAGACAGAAATCTCTTTTTATTGCTTTGTGTGCTTCTTTCTTTAGGGAAGCTGTAACAGCCAGCAGGGAATTTAAATCCATCTGAATGCTTACCTAGAGCCAATTTTGGAGAACCCGAGTCAATTCTTGGGGCATCAGCTATAAATAAACTGCTAAATAGAGCAGAGTCATGGATTGACTCAAGACAAAGAGGTACTTTCTGATTTCCTCCCACCCAACTCATTGCATCACAGTAAGAGGGGGAGGGAGTAAAAAAGGAGTGTTAGAAATCAAAGGTTTGCAGCAAGAACTCTCTCTTATTTAACAGTACACACATCCCCTGGGACTCTCATGATGATGCTTAGGCAGAGAACACTGCAAAGAGGTTGTTTGTCTCTATTTCACTGACAATTCCTGTGCTGGCTAGGTGTAAACAGCAACAAAAATTTCTTTCAATACATGCCCACTAACAGAAATTTCTAGGAGACAGAAATTTGCTGCTCAGCAGAATGCTGAATCAATACATTCGATTTCCCAGGGCATTTACATCATGTGAGCTGAAGTATTAAGAGAATAATAAATTTTGCAGAATGCCTTCAAGGGACAAGCTGCAATTTGACCACTGTTGCAAATAAAGGAATTGGCATTAGGACTTTAAGCCCTGTGCCATGAGAAGGAGGGGGAGAGCAGCTAAGAGCAGCCATCCTCCTGGATTAAGAATCATTCATACTGTGAGTTAAATGTTATAAAACAGCATTTGAGTCATCTAGACGAAAATTTTAAAACCTCTAATGGGAGACTTAAAACCAAATCCCAACATGAACAACAAAAAGGCAAGCTCATTCCAATTTTTTCTTTCCAGTAACTGAATCAAGGCAAACCACTAACTCCTGGCACAATTCCATTTTATGGTCCATGCACTAATTTATACTCTAAAATGAGATGAAGAAGAATGAAAGGAGGCTTTCTGCAAAGCAGTCACTTCAAACTGTTGGCTTGGCACTGTCAGAGTGACAATGGCATTGTTCTGTCCACCTGCAGATACAGGAGATGATTCCCAGTTCTCCCCCTGTGCTTCCTTTAACTCAGCAGCCCAAAACATTAAGGCTCAACCAAGCTTCAAACACAGTCAATGGCAAGGATGCCACTGACTCTGGGCAATGACTGAACCCTTAGAAAGGTACTTACTGCAGGTGACAGAAATTCAAAATTCCTGCTCCACAGAGTTCCTTGGAGTCATAAATTCAAACACTTCTGTTATCATAAATTATGATGACTTCAGTCATCATAAATTCAAACACTTCTGGAAATGTTCAACTGCAATCCACCTAGGCTCCATTAAACAAGGGATTAATGGGATTCTGATGCTGGGAAGGTGTAAAAAGCTGCTCCTGTGAGCTGTTTGCAAGCAGAGCCTCTGAAGGAGAGATAACAATTATGCTGATTTACCTGAACTATGGCACTAATGCTCTTTGATGTCTCTGCTCTCTAAATACAAGAAAGCTCTGGTCTTTTCCTGAAGGTGAAAATAGATGCTGTTGAGGCAATTATCTGTAAAACTTACTGGGCACCAAGTTATTTCTCTTTTTTTTTGTCCCAAACTGGACTGTTGCTGGCTCATGCATTATTTTAATTATTTCCTTAAAAACTGCTAAGATCTTACCTTTTGATTTTTCTTCATTTTTAGCCAAGTATGACTAATTTAGCACCTCTTGTTCTAGAACAGACAGAAAAACATGTCACCTACATAAGTTTCACAATTAGCTAGAAAAACTTAGTCTCCTAAATTAAAAATAAATTCTGAGTTTTAATCTAGTTTCTGGTGATCACTGAATACTTGCAGCTAAGCCAACCAAATCTGGACTGTTTATTACAGCACCAGCTCCTGTAAAAAATAGTTTATCACACTATTTTGTGTTAGACAGCATTCAAGAGCAGTTGCATCAAAATACCTACATCTTTAGCATTTTTTTCACACAAAGTGTTTAGGTATATAGTAATTTCTGGGAGAGAGCAAAAGAGGGTGGGAGGTACATACTCTTTATAACTCTTAGTAGATAGATAAGACAAGATAAGACAGATAAATAGACAGATAGACAGGAATCTAGGCAGAAAAACAGAATTTCTGCATTTCTGCTATGGCTTAGAGGATGTGTTCTTTCCCCATCAGAGCATCACATGGGTACCCTCCCCCTGAAAGGCATCTCTGTAAAACACTCCCCCAGATCCAAGCTCTTGTTTGATTTATAAATGCAGTACTCAGTTTATAATGAAACAACCTTTCCTATCTATGTGTAAGTATATTTCAAATTTTGCAAGGTATTTATCAAGTAGTTTGATCAGTCCCCTCAACTTTCAGAGTATAGTCCTATACTACACTATCCTGTATTAAATAATATACTAATATACTATATTATAGTCCTAAATTATACAGTTCTATACTATAGTATATTAAATGATACTACACTATACTACACTAAACTAAATTACACACTAAAGAAAACTGGTGACTGTCTCCCAACAGCCAGCACAGACTTGGAGTGATTGGCCAAGGAAACAAAACAATCCTCACCAGAATCCAATTTTCAAATCATTCAGGTGCACAATCTTCCTAACGCATTCCACATGTGCAAAAACTTCAGGAGCAGCAAGTAGAGATAGGAATTGTTTTCTCTTCTTCTCTCTGTGCTTCTCCAGGAAAAAAACCGTGAGAGAGAAAATTATCTCTCTCTCTGTTCAGAGGATGTGAATGCCACATCATGACACAGCCAGGTGTTCAGGGAGGAGAGCACAGAGTGTAAAACTTTGGGAGGGGACACTTGGGAGAAAGGGCAGCCCTTCCCTGATAGCCCTGCTGAAATGATGTATAAAAGGCTGATACCTTCACCTGCTCTCCTCACAGTATATTCTTGGTTTAGTTTTCATTAAGTCTTCTCATAGACCCAGAAAATTCCTCTGCCTGGCATTATTTGCCATCAACAGTATCATTCTTGTGCTAGTTGTGCTACCTAGGGATTAAAATGGAATACTGTGCCTTAATGCACACTCTGTGCACATTGCATCCCAGCCATAAGCAGCAAGCCAAATTTACAGAGCAAGGCAAAATTTAGCCCTTGCACAATGCAACTGGATTTCTTGATTCAAATGGCCAGATTTGGATTAGGTAAAGGAGACCAAACAATGCCCAAAATCCTCCATCTTGTCTCCTACCTCCGTACTAAAAACCCAAAACTAAGTTTTTCACCCTGTGACAAACTACACCACTATGTATTTCACACACTCGCAGATTCCAACTCATCCCAAAGTCTTTCTCCATAGAGGAAGGTTAAAAGCAGTGTTCTCCTGGGGATCAGGACAGGCAGAGAAATTTAATTTCTAGTCCTCAGAAAAATGCAATTACAAGAGACAAATGGTGATGAATGCTGAAACCAAGGGTATGTTTTTGACACTGGGTGACAGGACTGGCTCTCTGTGAGCTGGAGTCAGAGGATTGCCAATAGCCATCCATGTTTTAGCACTGCCAGTT
>JAWWEY010000055.1:68909657-69014970 GCA_035582745.1 Loriotus luctuosus | reverse complement strand
CTTCCCTTCCCTTCCCTTCCCTTCCCTTCCCTTCCCTTCCCGGCTGTGGCAGGCAGGCAGACTCTGATCACACCAGCCCAAGATGTGTTTTTTATGCCTGGGTTGCTTTTAAATAGTTCCCTTCTCTCTCTTTGATGTTGGAAAAAGCAGCTCCGCCACTTCTTGTGCTGATAAGGAAAACTGGGTCTGGACAGTCAACAGGAATTTCTAGAGGGAAGAGTTGGAAGATTTGAGTGGAATTCTACCAGGCAACCCCAGATGAGCCCTGAACCCATAAATAAATATTCCTTGTGAGGTCCCATGTGCTTCAAGGGTGGCTGAGGGTGGCTCACCAGAATGGGCAGTGGCTCTGCTGTTGTCACCTGGACCTGTCACCTCCTGCCCCTCTCAGGGGAGGCCTTTGCCCGTGATGGGGTGAAGGGGGAGGCCAGACAGGTGTGAGGTTTTGTGGCATTCACATTTTCTGGAAAATCCCTTTGCCCAGGAGTTTTCTCTGGAGAAGCTGAGAAGCCTCAGAGAAAAAGAAAACAATTCTTATCTCATTTGCTTCTCCTGTGTTGTGCTCACATGTGGAATGTGTTTGGAGATTGTTTCATCGGATTCTACTGTGAGTTGTTTTCACTCATTGGCCAATTGGCCCCAATCAGGGCCAAGCTGTGTCAAGACTGTGGAAAGAATGAGTTTTCATTATTATCTTTTTAGCATTCTCTAAGTATCTTTTCTGTATTCTTTAGTTAGTATACTATTCTTTAATATAATAAAGTAATATATCAGCCTTCTGAAAACATGGAGTCAGATGCATCATTTCTGCCTTCATGAGGGCATCCCTGCAAATACAATACCCTGTGGATTTACCCTTGCCAAGCAGAAAGAGTACAGCCCATGTGCCACATGAAAGCAAAGATGTTTTGTTCTGTTAAGATAAAAACGTGGAAGTTTTAATCCTCACCTGCTTTTGCAATCCTGACCATCAAAACAGAGAAGGGATTTAGAATAAAAATAGCAATGATTCAGCCAGTACATTAAAAACCACAAGACCCATTAAATGGAGTTTCTAATAAAAATCCTTCCTAACTGGTTAATTGGAGTTGCTAAATGATTTCTTTTTATAGTAAAAGCTTTATAATTAACAAGCCAGACATTGATTTCTAGTCATTATCAATTTCTCTATGATTATTATTGCTTCTATAATAATCTTCACTGTATTAACATAGATTAAGAAGCTCTTTAAAATAGAGCAGCTTCATTAGCTCCTGCTATCACAGGAGGACCTGCAGAACTCTGCACTCCAGTTAACCACCACACAGAAGCTGAAAATAAATGCTGCAAGTCTCTCTTCCTGGGGGCTGACATGCACAGAGAAGAAACCTCAGCACTCAACTCCAAGCACTTAACTCCCAGTCAGTAAAGCTTCTAAAATCATTAACTTGTACAGCCACGCTAACAATATTTCTTTGTTAATCTTTATTGTTCCCTTAATGAAACATCTTTTATGCTGCAGACCTGCTACATTTGAAAAACTTTATAAATCCACTTGTAAAAGCAGAATAATTTCATCTGGGCAAATGAAAGCGGGGTAAAACAGCCTTGAAAACACAGTAGTGTAAAAAAACACATTTAGCAAGCCTGGGACAGGGGATGGATAGCTCCTGACTTTCAGGAACTAGTGTGCACTGAGTGGAATAGGGATGGGAACCAAACCACAGGATTTTGTTCCTCTGAAATGTACCTTACTCTGACCCAGGAAGAGCAGCCTGCCAGCTGAGCTTTGCCTGATATTCTCCATGGAGATGTGCTGAGATTGATAATGGTGATGACTGTCCTTTGGACACTCACTGACAACTCATTTCTGCCTGCAAATCACTGAGTTCAACAAAGTTTTACCACACTTTGAACATGCTTGTTTCTGAAATCATACTGACTGCTTTGCACTCAGATTTTGATGTTTGATTCATACACCTGCCAAGAACTCACAAGAAGTCTTGCAACAATACAACATTTTTCTGAGCTATGCAGGGGTTTTATTTCAGGTATAGTTCCCAGATTAATTAATTTGTGACATATAGAACATCATATAAATATTTGTATTTTGTTCGAACTGTTAACTCAGATAGCGCAAGTGATGTCACTCAACTCTCCATGAATTTGCAGAAAATAGCTAAAACAGAGCACAATGGAAAAGGGGTTTTAAAATATTATGTCATGTTTTATACAATGGATGGAAAAGGCAGAAGAAGAAGCCATATGCAAGTCTTCCATGTCAACACAAACTTACAGCCCATGGATTCAGACGTTCCAAATATGTCAAGTGTCATGATATGGTTTTTCTCTCATAGGATAACAGCTGGGCAATATAGAGCTTTTTAAATGCTGAACTAAGATGAGCTCTGACCTGTCCCTCTGCACTCACTCATTTTGCTTAAATGTTACAATTGTGGATGAAAAAGTGCAAGAAGAAACAAGTTGTAAGGGAATTATACTGATGGAGTAAAAATAAGAAGCATGAAAAAAAAATTTCTCATGTTTGAAACACTGCCTCTATTTTTCAACATAGTTCAAAAAGGAAATGTATTGGAGCTGATTTCTCTCGTTATCTACAAAAATCTGTTTGGCTCTCAGGAGAGTTAGTCATAGCAGGATTTTAAATCAAACTTCATAGATTTACTTTGACAACTCCAGCCTAAACTTTACTCAGTTTTTTCTGGCTTTGCCAGGAACTAGTAGCTAGGATTCCACCTATCCTGCCCCCAAGGTGGTCAAGTGTTAAAGGAAAACTTCTGTGTTTTCCTGTAATTTGTGCAATTTCATTAAGATCTGTTGGACTGACACTGTGCTTTTATATTATCAGAAATCTCAAACACTCCAAAAATGAAGAGAAAAACCTTACTCCTTTTATAGCTGTGCTCCATTCAGAGAAGCAGAAATATGAATTATATATTAAGTACAAAGTGATGGAAGATCAGATCCTTGGGGAGACTACTCAAGGAAGTACCAAACACATGCTTACCTTTAAGATAAACCTGACCTAATTATGTGGATGCGGAGGACAATTAGGGGAAAGAAAGAAAAAAAAAAAAAAAGAAAAAGAAAAGAAGGCTTCTTGAATAAAGCTTTATGAGGGGAGAGTGGGACTGATCATTGACTTACCCAGAAATTTTGATTTGGGGGAAAATAGAATCATCATCACAGTACCTCACAAAGAGCATACCATCAAATGCTAATAAGGGTTAAGGAAAGCAGAACCCTCTTAGTTCCTCCCCTTGTAAATTCACTCTTTATAGTCCTTTCAGGACCTGATCATTGTACAGCAATGCATTTTCTAACACAGGCAGACCATTCTGAGTTAACTTGGAATTTCTAATTTTTTATATATATATATATATATATAAAATTAAAATATACTATATAAAATAAATGTTATATAAATTATTAATTTAGCAATACATATATTTCTATATTAATTATAAAATAATTATGTATATATAAATTATATAAATTATCTACATAAATTATACATATGTACATACACATATATTGTGTGGTGTAAATATACTCAAACATCCTTTGCCACCTGGCTGCTTTTAAAATTTTCAAAGGGAGCTTTACTTCCCTGCCATGAGATTTGGCATTTCATATTTCATGCTCTTTATTCATGAGGCTTAGCTGAAACTTGATTTAGGAAAAGCGAAACTTTCCTATGCAACAGTACAAAACTATTAAAATTAATTGATGTGACCATAACCATCAGTGAATAACTGGCAATGTAACCATGGAATCATCAAGCCTTTTGAAAACTGTCTAGGTAGATTTAATGGATATACACAGCAATGTGATCTAAGGGAATACATGCATTCATTTCCCTTCTCCACTCACCTAAGAGGGTATTGCAACTTTTATCTGATGCCACATTAAGGTATAATGTCCACTGATATGCAACAGATAAGGAATTGCCAAAACTTTGATGCCTTTCAGTCGTGTTTCCATCAAATAATTCACTACACAAAGAACATACACAGAAATCCCCAACTACTTTGTAACTAGCTAATTGGTCTAGACCAAAACCATCCAAGTTCTTTTACATCTTTAATACAAATCATCTTTTTTATTAATCCTTATTTTACTTATCTTATCTGGAGGGAGAAATTACACATATTCATCTGAAAAACTTATGGAGTGAGAAATTAAACCCAAGAACAAAGTCCAGCTCTTTCATCCTGCAATGCAGAGAAGATCAAAGGGTCACACCTAGGAAAATATTTTTCCTCTAAACTTTTTGTCCCAAGGCCATAAAAAAATCTCTCTGCTCATGTCTGATTTATGTTCCAACAATGTTTTCAGTAACCTCTACAGCTCCATGTCTGGTGAGAAGCATTTTGGAGGTACAGCAGAGAATTATTATGTTTTAGTTCAGCATATATAGAACAGTGAATATATTGAAACCAATCTATTTTCTCAGGTATGAAGAGCACATGAATGTAATTGCTATTCTAATTTATGACAAATATCTTGTGGCTACAGCAACAAGGGCCCTGAACAGTAACATAAAGAAGAACTAAGAGCTCTGCATCTTCCAGCACCTTTTTGGATGGGACTATGCACTACCTTCTCTAAATTCAGTGCACAGCTGGTTTAGATACACACTGTAGTACTCAGGACACAAGTATGTCTTTTAAATGTTTCAGAGCACAGTCACCAACTCTATTAATACCTCAAAAAACATTTATGTTTCCTTAGAAAGTAGATGAAAGCAATTAAAACACCAAGGCTTATAATGACACAGGTGGTCCTAGCCCAATCCTGGCTGGGATATTCCTGCTGCCACAGGTGGAAGCACTGCTGGGAGTAACACTGCTTGGATTTCTGAGTCATTAAATTACCGCTCCTTTATAATTTCTATCACTATTGTATGAGAAGACTCAGATTGACAAGCCTGTTCTGGTTATCCTCAGGACACATTCAGAATGTCTCCACAACTCACTAGAGTAGTAAAACAAATTGAAATTAAAAGTAAGACAAATTGAGAACTCCACTGTGTTGAGTTCAATGAAAGCTGATGGCTTCAAGTAATGATTAAAAAAACTCACAAACCCAAAGAAGACTTAGGTTCTGCTCTGGACCCCCTATACCACCTTATTCCAAGAGATTGAGACAGTATCCAGACCTTAATCTAATCATATTTCAAGTGTATATTTGGTATATCTGGTATTTTTCCACCTTTCTTCAGTTCTTATTTATTCTAGACATAAGTTTTAATGCAAACTCAGACAGCAGAGTGAAAGAAAACATCTGCCATGTTCAGATTTCAGACCTGGATGTACTTTCCCAATATAGAGCTCAAATCTAAAGCATGTGAGCTCAGGTTCAGCTGTGGTTACCAAATTGCCCCTGGTTCATGGAAGTCACTCACCCATGCTCTCCCCCTCCCCTTCCCAATCCCAATTAGAACTGCCCTTTATGAGATGAAAATGGGAAATAATTTAGAAAATTCAGAAAATTAGGCCCAGTGCACCAGACAATCTGTGTCTCTAAGGTATTTGTTTGAGAACTATCAGAGCATGCTGTGCTTAAGACTCGTGATAACAAACAATAAATTATTTTATAAGTCATGAAAGTTGTATTAAACGAAGTTAATAAAAATATTCTATCAGTATATAAAAGATTGTTTTGAACACGAAACTTGAAGTAGGATGAAAAGTTGGGTTGATCATTAAAAATTGTAAAGGAATGAGTAATAAGAAAGACTAATCCAAAGGACAGAGATTCCTAAAGTACCCTGGGTGCTCCAAGTGCCTCCTGGCTATTTGCAAAGTAAATTCAATTAAATATTTGGAAAAAAAAAATAAACCAACACTTCATAGACAGGTAGTGCTCTGCATCCAAGGCCCCTTCCATCCCAGCCAGTGGTCCCATGTGTGATTTGTTTGATCCCTGGTTCCAGAATCCCAGAGTTCCCTGTCGGGGCACTAATTCTGGCTTACATTTTCCTGTTCATAGACCTCCTTCACAAAAGGTCATCTAGCATGTGACCCTTTTTTAAATTCTACAAAATTAAACACTACAAAGATGTGTTTAATCCAAAGACTGAGTCCTTTTTATTTGGTAGTTAGATACCAACATCTTTCCCAATGTTAAAAATCCTAGGAAATCATATTCAGTCTGAAAGATTTGGCTGCATGCATTTATTGGAGGACACTAATGCAAACATGAATTAGCAATGATACAGCCATTTTCATAAAAGAAGTGCAAAAAACGTTTTAGAAAGAGAATGGCTGTAATTTCCTAAGTTTTACAGAACTACCTAATAAAGTCCCAAAAGAAAACACATGATGCTATCAAGATGACAAGCACAGAAAAGGAAAAAAAAAATAGTTGATTCAGCCATATTTCATTTACCTTACTACCTCTGCATTTTTTATTTTTGACAGCTTCACAAAGATATAGCTAAGTATTTCCAATAATCTTCTTAGACTTGGGAATTCAATATTTGCATTTCCAGTATATAAAGTTGATTCAAGTGAGAATTTAAGAACAACAAATAGTCACTACTTTTAGCATGAATGAAACCTATGTGAAAGATATTGAAGAGGAGAGGACACTTAAATGAAAAAGCAACAATACATATATATAAAAATATAGATTATATTATACATATGCATATATAAAATATATATTAATTATATTACACACATAATATATATTATATATATGTGTTATATATGTGTATTATATGATATACATATACACACACACACAGACACTCAGGTATCCAAAAATATTTTGCCAAGGTGTGTAGATTTTTCTGAGTTTTTCTGCTCTTGCTCTTTGATATTAATTCTGAAGTAGATTTTAGTATCGCAATAGAACTACAGTTATTATCTCACTAATTAGTCCCATTTCTGCTGTTAGCACTGAAAACACTGGCTTTTTCCCCCCAGTTTGCCTCCTTCAAAGACATGCCAAACGAGTTTGGGCTCAGTTCGGAGACTGTAAATTAACAGCAGTATTTTGATCAAGCTGCATTTAAAATTATTACAATCACTTAAAAAGGATGTTAATTCTGAGCCACTGAAATGAATCTCTGAATGATGCTTTCTGTCTCCACTGGGCAGCTGAAATCAGAGCCACAAGACTATGAACAAAAACCAGAGTGATGTTATCTGTCCATGGAAATGTCAAACAACAAATAATTTGGTTTCTGTAATATATTTTTTTTCCTAAAGTAAACACAGATTCTGAAAGTCTGCTTTGCTTTTCATTTCTTTTCTCCATCAGCTGTAAAAAAAAGATCTCTTACAATGCATGAGGCATGTCAGGTCACAGAGTGCTCTGAGAACTCTGCCTGCACCCCAGAGTAACAAGATGAGTTACGGATTGAGTGACAATGTCACTGAACTGAATTTTCTTTGCTTTTTCAGTCTTCAGACAGACTCTTAAAGAGAGCAGTGTGTGCATGTAGTTTGAGAGAGGTGCACACGTGAAAGTCATGGAAAAGGTACACATTCTTTTAACTTAAAATTAAAAGCTATTAAATGTTGGGAAAAGATGAGAGCAAATATTTAGTATAACAGAAAAAAACCTACGGCAGCAGAAATCCCTGTTCAGTCAAATATTGTGTCAGCTTTTTTTTTTTTTTTCTTATTTTTAAAGGGAAGTGATGGAGGGAACTTTTTGAAGAAATACTTGAGACTTTGCTGGGTATTGTGTTTTGCTTTTAAACAACCAGCATTTTTCCCCAGATAAGGTGTTTTGTCTTCTTCTAAAGTATTACTATTCTTATTAAAAAAAAAAAAAAAAAACCAAAAAAAAAAAAAACCCAGAACAGATGAAACTATGAAACTACTGCCTTCTGGACTTGCTAGACAATTCTGAATTTCTTCTGACACTTCTGGAGTATTTGATGGTGGGACTTTCAGGATGTAAACACCTGTGTAAGTAAGGAATAGCAGAGAGATCTTTTCTTTAATGCAGAGTGCCATCATCTGGTTGCATGCTTGAGTTCCACTTAAACCCCACTTCAGGCTTCCAGGAAGATTATTTGTGAAGCAATACCTAAGCCATCCTTCTGCTTTTCTTTCTCTCTGAAATTGGCTTAATCCTCCCCTGGAGTCATAAACAAAGGAAATTCTTGCCTCTAAGACACAAACTAATGATGAGGGCCTGGGGGAATAACTGTACCTGGGCTTGGGGAGAGCCAGAAATTATTTAAGTTGTTTATTGTAGGGTTTGGGTTTATTTTTTTGGGTTTCTTTTTTTTGGGGGGGGGGGGGGGGGTTCCTCCCATCTAGTTAAAGATTGATCTACAGCTTCATTCTCTTTGCTTTCAAGTGAATTTTATTATATTTGAGTCCTGGCTTTGAATCCCAGCAGTGCCTAAGCCATGTCCCCAGGTGCCATATCTTCTAAATGTCTTCTGAATCCCTTCAGGGCTGGTACCCCAAACTCTTTCCTGGGGAGCCTGTTCCCCTGCTGTTCATGTAGAAATTTTTCCTAATGTGCAACTAGACCTCTCCTGGCTCTACTTTAGGCCATTTTCTCTTATCCTGTCAGCTGTTATGTGGGAGAAGAGACAGATTCCCATCTTGCTTCCCCAGCAAATAAATGGAGCTACACCAATTTGCAGTGACTTCACGCTAGAATGTAACATTTCTTCCCAGAGAAATCACCACCTTTCTCCTTTTGGAAATGCTGGGTCTCTTTAAGAACTCTGAAATATCGTGGGTTGTTTTGTTTCTTTTCTTTTTCCTTCCTCAAACTGTTCAGAAGCTTAACAGCAGTAGCACATTTCTAATTAAATGGACAGATAGGATGCTGATAACATCTGCTTTCTGTAATAAAAACTATTGATATTGTTGACCTGACAGATTATCTGCAATAGACAGAGCACAATGGCCAAATCTAAAAAGCAAGGGAGGAAGAGCAGCTTAGCACAAGAATACATACATTATTACCTGTCCTTCGGCCTTTTGGAATTATTAAGAATGATTACAGAAATTATCAGTCATCTCTGCTTCTTGTTCTGGCATATGAAACAGAAACAGTGATTGAATGTCACCAAGAACTGACTTTGATCTTTCTTTTTCTTGATGAAATGACTTTGTAAGGTGTTTCTTATTTTTTATAGTAGCATCTCTTCCAGGAATACCTAAGATTTATAACAGCAGCTGCCATTTGTCAAACTTTTTCTCCATGTTGTATAGAGTAACACCTCAAATAGTAAAAAGTTTCCTAATAGTAATTGATATCTACAAAGCCTTTCATTGAAAAATCTTAGCCTGTCATAGCCCAAACCTGATTTCTCCTTAAAGTTACTGGTTTTTTTTCCTGGGGTTTGCAGTAAAAATCTGTCCCTCTGTGAATTAAGGTTGAACAATTGCCTAGTTAGTATCTACTCGACAGTTTTACTACTCTGCTTAAAATCCCAACATTCGAATATGTCACATGCTTTCCTTAATTAAAGCATAAATTATGGCAAAATTTTAAAAGTGGCAAAACCACTGGGTTATAGACAAAATATAGTTAAAATATCAACTTGGTCCTTCATGCAAGTATTTAAAGAAACCCTAGCAAGTAAATTCTTCCATGTGGCTTTAGATTTGCAGGGGGAAAAAAATCACTGATTTTAAGGCAATTTGGCTCATTTGTACCATGGAGGTGGCTTCAGTTCAACCTGTGCTCCCCTCTCCAGGGCTGCAACATCAGGGATTTACCCTTTTCAAGAGGAAACACCGTAAGGTGCCTGTTTCACTCAGTTTTGCACATGTCTGGATGTTCCAAGGTCATGGTAGAGGCAAGAGCCATCTCTAAATTCACTCCAGCTCCTGAATTTCCAGAGGCAAACAAACAGCAAACAAAATGCTACTGTAGGAGATCTAATCTCTTCCTTTTTGTTCCCAGTGCCAAACAGCAGCACCTTATTTTCAGCAGCTGACCTACATCATTTGCCAAGAATTCAATATTCAGGAGTGAGTTAATACTTTAGCCTGACTGGTATCCTGGTTTGTTTTTTTTTTTATATATATAAGAAAGGCTTAATGGAGAGTTTATCTGCATTTGCCAGTAATCACAGGAGTCAAGGAGCATGGGCTTTCAGAAAGAAACAAAACAACCAAATGTCTTGGTGGCTGGCTATGTAGAACCCTTATCTTTGGATTACAGTTTGATTTTCTTTGTGCAGATTTTCTATGAAAAACTAAAAGCAGTGCAGAGGAAGAAATCAAAACACAAAATTAATAAAGCCTAGAAACTCACCACATACACTTAAATTACTGTGCCTTAAGAAAAAACCCCAAACAGAGGGCAGAAATGTAATGAAAATATATTTAACTTTTACAAATTTTTCATTAACTGTTCCTGAAAAAAAGGTTCTTTTTTCACAATATGGACAAAAACCATTCATTTAAAATCAGATGGGAGTTTCCAACAACTATTTCACTTTAATTGTCTGTAATCTCACTCCTATTCAACATGAGGTTCTCCTGCCACCCAATATGTATTAATTTTAAATTAAGCAGGACACTGATAAGATAATATGCATGGCCATGGTCTTCAGTGAGCAAGGTCCTTGGCACAGCTATTTTCAGTTGATGTGATGCCACTTCTCCTAAATTTCATCCTAAAAGGAATTCTCAGGCAAATTTTGGGCTAAAAAGATGTCTACCCAGCCTCTTCCCATTTCAGAGAGCAAAACCTCCAGCAAACTACCTCAAAATGTTCTCAGCTTCCAGATTTTTGCATCACTGTTTTCTGCCTCTATTCTGACAGGCTCATCTAAGGTGAAAGTTTGCTGCCCACCCACAGTGGTCTCCTGATAAACCCCTATTTTTTTTCCCTCTGGTAATGCAAAACAACTCATAAAAAATCATAAAGTTTTAAATAAATTTAAATAATAATTTTAAAATAATTAATAATAATTTTAATAATTTAAAATAATAACTTTAAAATGCTTATAAAATTTGTTAAATTTTTTTAATTCAAAAGTTCCCTGTTATTTAGGTGAAATATCTATTAAATATCTATTAATTATCTTTAAAATATCTATTTATTATCACTAATACCTATTAAACTGCTTGATCCATACTGCTCTTAGACACTGTTCTTAGCTTATGCTCATTTCCACAAATATGAGGCCTCACACCCAACATCCCCTGGAATTCACACCTAAATTGGCTGCCCCATCCCTGGAAATGTTCAAGGGGAGGTTGGATGGAGCTCCGAGCAGCCTGGGAAAGTGGAAGGTGTCCCTGCCCTGGCATGGGGAATTGGAACTGGATGATCTTTAAGGTCCCTTTCAACCTAAACCATTCTATGATACAAAAAAAACCAAAACCCCCCCTTAAAACAGACAATAAAAACAAGGAACACACAGGTTGGTAATAAAAATAATGTATATATCACATTTTTATGTATCCTTGCAGAACTATGCTCTCAGTAACTACGATTTTACAGCTGGACATAGTGGTTTTGATGGGAAACCCATATTGTGTAAAATAGCCTTGAAGCAGTGCTTTTGTGACTCCAACAGACACATAAACTGACTCTCAAAAGGCAGGAATAAATCTAATCACAAAAATGTAATCATGATGAAATTAATGAAAAAATATCCAAAGGAAATCTTCCTTACTTGGCCACATCCTCACTGTTTTTAGTTTAGGAAAGCTTCTGATAAATGATAAAAACAAACACTACCATATTTCTCATGCAAGCACACATTTTGTTTAAACTATTTAAACCCACTTGTTTTAGCTGAGCAATTCAACAGTTGCATTGTTTCACAGAGTGTACAGAATTCCTCTCTTCTTGACAGAATAAAATCTTCAAAATGTTAAAGATTGGGAGTACTGGAATACAGAACTTCCGAGGCTTAGTGCAGCCTAACTGTGTGAACCTGACTTTTCTTAATTCCAGGGAAAAGCACAAGTCTGTCAAGCTTCTCTGTAAGACCAGGCAATTTTTTCTGAGGACTATTTACAGCTCTTAAATCTTATTTTTTTTAATAGAGGGAAAGTTTTATTAGCAGCACCTTAATCTCTGACAACTTTTTTATTACAGCTTTTGCTCTCTACTCCAAAGGTCTTGGAATATGCCTAATAACTAAACTCATGTTATACCCTTCCATCTAAATAGCAATGACTGCCATTAAGGAGCTCTGACAAGCTTCAAAATCCTTCTAACTGAATTTTTAGCCATCTAAATTTTTTTAAACTTGTTTATGCAACCAGACAGCTTTTCCTGTAAATAATTTTTTCCTTATTTTTTTTTAAGTTACAAAGAAAATTTCCACCACTTACACAGCCCAATGCCCAAATGAATATAAAGCTACCACAGCAATAAACAATACAAGGGAAATTTAGAAACACTTTGGATGAACCCAGATGAATTTCCTGCTCTTGAATGCATGTGCCATCAAACTTTGTTTTGGCTTTTAAGTGTATTAAAAAAGGGAACACAATCCAATACTCTTTGTAATCTAGAACGGAAAACAAAGGTAACAAATCTGAAGTGAAGCAGGAAGGCAAAGCCATTACTTCCTTCCCCCACTGTGTTCTGTCTTGGGTAAAGAAGCTGCTTCATAGGGGCTACAGTATGGGTAAAGTAATGGAAGAAACTTGAAGATTATTCTCCTCAAAATGTACAAAGTGAAAGGGCAGATTTAATTGAAGTATATAAATTGCCTACAAAGTAGCTCCAATTTTTGTGAAAAAAATAAAAAAAAGAAAGGCGGAAGTTTGCTCTACATTGCATGGGGGGACATTCCTGAAATCTTTTGTGGGTAAAGGTGTCCTTTCCAAAAAAAAACCCCAACCTTTTGAATCCTTAATAATTTAATTTGTTTAGTTTTTTAAACTTTCAGGCTTGAAAAACATTTGTCTGATACAAAACTGGTCCCCAGGGGTTCTACATGGATTTTTTTATGGGTTCAACCTTAAGGCCCAGGACTAAAACAGTTTTGTCATTCCCTGGTCCACATGTGACTAACAGGCAGGGAATTGGAAGCTTTTCTGCCACCCACACCATCTGCTCGTGTTTCTGCCATTACATCATCTGTAAAAACCCACAAAGGTAATTTCAACCCAAGGGCTCTCTCTGAAAGAGAAAATTCTCACACTCTGTTCTGCCTTTTGGTGCGTGGGGAATCCCAAATGGTTTGATAGAGTCATGTTAAAGCTGCTCTTTCTGCTCTAGCCAGACCAGAAGCAAAATTGAAACCAAGCTTTTCTATCTCTCACACACATATGCACCCACTCATACAGACATGTAACGGTTTTATAATGTAACAAAAGAATGAAGCTAAAAAAATAAATATTTTATCTGTGATATCACCTTGGATATTGTTTGCAGAGGGTTACCCACCATGCACAGCTTCAGCAGGAATTGTGGTTTGCTAGTTAGTGAGGAAGTTAACAAGTCAACTCTTGCTTCCAGCAGAATCTGAAAGAAGTTCTGATGCTGCCACATGAGCAGCAGTGGTAGCCAAGAAGCCCAAATGGCCAGTGCTTTAGTGTTTTAGTGTTTTGTGCGCTCTCTCTCTCCTTGCTCCAGGCTCCCTTCTCACCATTTCTGCAGACTTTGTACACTTGATAGGACTTATGGGACTCCACTTAATATTTTCCTGTTTTTTTCCTCTGGCAGAAGCACACTCTGCAGCAGGAATGAGATCTGGTTTGGCCCCCTTGGCTCTCAAAACTCAGCCTGTGCCTGTGGCACTCCGAGTCACACAGGATTGCATTAGGAGACAAACCAAAGCTGAGTATGGATCACTGAAATGTAGCTGTGCTGCAATCCCCAAAGAAAGCAGAAGATGTCAATACCATCCATCTTAATGGCTTGTGTGTTTCTCACAGCACAGCTGCCAATCAGAGCTAGCTTAGGGGAAGGGGATTTTTAATGGGACCAAAAAGATCTCATGAAACAGGCAGTGCTCCCCAAGATCTTAGCACAGGACAGAAAGGGCAGTACTTGATGTGGTATTAGACTAGAGAAAGTATTCATTGAAAGTGAAAAGGAAAAAAAAAAAAGGAAAAAACCAGATTTATTTGTGTAAGGAGAGGTGAAAAATCTATTTTCCAGCAGCCAAAAGAAAGCAGAAAGAACAGGAGAAAAGAAAACCTGGAGAATAATTGAAAGTTGCTTCTCTATTTGGAAATCTGTTAATCACAAAGGTAATGGAATTGTAAAATTTATTCCCCTAGTATTGTCATTATGATTGTTAAATAAGGAAAAGAATAGAATGAGAGCTGTTTGCTTATTCCCACAAATATAATTTTCATTAAGTACAAAGCAACTCATTAAAATAACTAAACCCTCAGAAACAGTCCAATAAACAGAACCCTGCAGCATTCAGATGAGGGATGGTACCAGAAATCTGTGAGGGATACACTGAAAAGAAATGGAAAACTCTGGGGACATAATGATGTTTACAAGCTGCCATTATGAAGTGGGATAACTGCAACATGATGTTTAATGGATTAAAATGGGAAAAAAAGCCAGGAAGCAATGCAGTCAATCCATTTTTGTGGTGGTTATCCTTTGATAGTATAAATATTTATTATATTAATATCACTGTGTACATACCCAGGCCCAAATAAAGCCATAGCAAATCTCAGCATCACTACATTGTATTTTCATATATCTGTAGCTCTGATTTGTCATCATGGTGTAAATGAGCCAAGTTGCCCTAAAACCAGTGAAGCCCAGAAATTTCTCTCCCCCTGCAAATCTAAAGTCACATGGAAGAAATTAGTTCCAAGGGTTTTTGAAGTTCTTACATGAAGGGTCAAGTTGATATTTTAGCTGTCATTTTTTTATGCTCTGAGCATTTCTAGCCTTTGAGGAGGGCTTCTAAAGCAGAAAATCACACAGGTCCTAAATTTGGCTACTGGAGACAACGACCCTGAGGATCAGTTTCTCGTCTGATCTCCCCACCAGCACCATGTGAGCAGCAGAATTCAGTATGACAGGACTGGAACAATTCAGATGGCACAGCTCATCCACAGGAGGTTTGGGTCAGGTAGCCCTGATTTGCCATCACCATGTGAGTGCTTTGAAGAACAGGACTGTTCTCCCATTTCTGCACAGGAGAGGAGCACCCCACTGCAGAAATAGTGGGACAATATTTAGGGGAGGCTTTTAGCCCTTCCAGGCTGCACTCCATGAGGATGTTTCAGTCAGGAGTGCCTTACTGCCATCTGCACTGTGCCATGGTTGAGGTGTGCTTGGAGGGGCTCTTATCCCACTCTGCACTCCTGAGAGGGACTCTCCTGCTTCTCAGCCATGCAGAAATTATTTACAAGCCTTAGAGCCACACATTTTTACACCAAAAGCCTGATTCCATAGACCTTTGGGGAGTCACTCAGAACCCGCACTCAGTGAAAATGAGGGAGAAAAGGCTGCTCAGGCTGATTGCAAACCCCCCTGCTGAAATCACTGACATATGCAGCAATATCTTGTATGTGCACCAAAACTTTGCAGTTTCACTGTGCTAAATTTGAGGATCCTCTGTGCATCATCTCTCTCTCACACTTGTGAAAGCAAGATCCCATTTTATTCAGGAGGCTGAAGCTGGACATCTGGGCCATAAGCAGCACCTGGTTGCCTGGCCAGACTGCAAAAGCCAAAAAATGTGCAAAGCAAGATATAGTGAGTTGTCTAAACCCATGTTTAGGTGGGCAGGGATTGTTTGGAAGTGCTCCTGGAAGTATTGCAACTCTTGTGGATGTGAGCACAGAAGTGGTGGTAGAGACACACAGTATGAATTAGAAATGAGAGCAGATCATTCACAGGGGTACAACACCAGGGAAGCAAGCATAATTTGCTCCACAGTGGATAATTTTCTTGATCTCTAGATGTAAGAGCATCAGGAAAATGACCTCTTCTGTTTAGGCCTTTCTTAAAGTATGGGTTTATCTATACTTAGTTAAAGTATTACTGTTGCTAAGAGGAGTGATACAGGGAGCTTGAGACTCCTCTTTCACTCAGAGAACTGATTTTGCTCCACACTGTAGCAAAAGAAAAAATAAAACAAATGAAAATGTTGATAAAACATTTTCAAAAGTAGGTTAAAAAAGGAGGGGGTTCATCCTGGAGAAGACAAGGCTGTGTGCAGACCCCATAGCAGCCTTCCAGTGCCTGCAGGAGGCCTACAGGGAAGCTAGAGAGAAACCTCACCAGGAAATGTAGCAATAGGAAAAGGACTAATAGGTGCAAACTAAAGGAGGGAAATTGAGGCTAGATACATGGAAGGATTTCTTTCCTGTGAAGACTGTAAAACACTGAACAGCTGTCAAGAGAGGTTGTGGATGCTCCATCCCTGGAAGGGTTCAAGGCCAGGTTGGACAGGCCTTGGAACAGCCTGGGACACTGCAAGGGGTCCCTGCCTACAACAGGGTGGTGAAAATTAAATTATCTTTACAGTCTCTTGCAACCCAAATCAGCAGGTGATTCTATGATTTATCTCAGTGACAATATATCCATCCCACCTCAGATTATAATTTTTGAAGAAAAGACTATTTGGGAAAAAAAAACTTCAAGACAAAGGTTTATTTTGGCAAAAGTAAGGCAAACAGTTTAATTTAACAGAATATATCTGAATTTCTTAAAAACTCTCCTATTCCCAGAAAATATTTCAGTCTCATTAGTAGATGAGACAACATTTTCCAGCTGACTGTTTTGATGAAATTTTTCTAACCCCTTCTAATTATTAACACCACAGTCTTTTTATCTTTGAGGAGTTTTCTTATCCTTAATCCCATTTAACCCCAAATCTGAAGAATAACTTTCCATTCCTAATCCTATTGATGTATATAAGATTTTCAGATCATGCTTCCCACCAAGCAAGGTAAAACAGACAGTGCTTAAATATTGTAATAAAGAGATTTTGTACTGAATGACAGTTTTCGTCTTTATGATCTCAGCACTGAAGAGAAAGCACTGAACTGATTATATTTCTTGTTTTAAATATTCATGTGACAATGTTGAAGAGAGAAATGAATATCAGAATGAAAAAATGACAAGAAAAAACGACTACAAGAAATCTCTAGACATTTATCACAGGCCTAGAGGATACAAACCAATCAACTTCTAAAATCTGCTCTTTGATCGAGATGCCCAGTTAAAGCCTACATTATTAATATACGATTCTGTTTAAAAAGTCTATTAATCAAGCAGGGATGAATGATTAAGTGGATAAAGCACTAGCCTTTGACCTAACAGGCAACTTTCACAAATCTCCTGTGAATTCAATTCATAAAAAAAGAAAAAGAATGCTTCAATAGCTGTATAAATTATCTGGAAACAATGGTTCTCATTGTTTTTCCTCTGTGTCATTAAATGATTTTCATTTGCATGCAAGACCATCTCCATTATCTGACTGCCAGGCTGATAGCTGGCTACAGGATGGGGGGTGATCAATAAAGCCTGGTTGACTTTTATCTAATAATATCAGTAAAAACAGCAAAAAAAACTCTCTTTCAGCACTCCACCCTTGTCTTACAAGAATTCTCCAGACCTTTGGAAAGATTAATGGGAAAGGTCCTGATCCTGAAGACAACTCTGCACAGGAATTTTTGTTTTGGTGTTTTGGTGGGATCCTGGGTGAGGAAACACGGGACAGCCTCAACACATTCATGCTTTAAGGCCTGAAGATCCCAAAGAGTTCAAACCAAGCTCTGTCATGCCCTGGCACTCTCCAGGAGTGTCACTGTCAATTTTTCTGAAAAATCTCTTTGCCCAGGATTTTTCTCCTGGGAAGCCTCGGAGAAAAAGGAAAACAATACTTATCTCCATTGCTTCTCCTGTGTTTTCCTGCTTTGGAATGTGTTTGGAGATTGTTTATCCAACAGGTGAATTGTTTTGACTTAATTCACAGCCAGCTGCATTGAAACTGAGGAGTCAGTCACGAGCTTTTCATTAGTATCTTGTTAAACCTTCTCTAAGATCCTTTCTCTATTCCTTAGTATAGTTTTAGTATAGCATTCTAGAATAATATATAATAAAGTATAATAAATATAATAAAAAAATAAATAAAATATCATAAAATATAATAAAATAATAAATTAGCCTTCTAAGAACATGGACTCAGATTCTCAATTCCTCCTTCATCCTGGGTACCCCAGCAAACACCACACAGGAACACTGGAAACCCACGGGTTGCAGTGAAGTGGGTATTAAAGTAAGTAAGGAGCTGAATACATTCTTAAATAAATGACAGATTCAAGGTATTTCACACTCCACTAATGCTGCTTTTTAAGGTTTTTTAAACATGCATCAGATTGCCCAGTGATAATCAGTGTTTTCAGTACCTTTTTGCACTGGCAGTAGAGATAAATTTACTAATTCTGGTCAAGGGCAAGAAGGGGTCTGTCTCATCTAGCATCACAAGTGAAATCCTGTTGACTACCTGCTACTGAAAGGTGTTATTGTTGGAAGACTCAAAGTGAAAGCTGCACCTGCCATTTTCATGGATTTGAATGATTCCAGAGGAAATATGAGGATAGCAGCCATTCCCAGTGTGCTGTTTCCTCCTTGCAAAGACCTCAGTGAAGGGGCTGTAATGGAGAACAGAACCTGCCCAGAAGGGTTACAGTCTTTGCACACACACTGGGAAAATGTTTTGGCCCAGATTTATGGAAAAAGAAGTGGAGTTCCCATAACCTTGACCTAACAAGGTTGGTCACAGAGAACCAAACTCACACGAAAGGGGGATCACACACATTGGCCATGAAGATTCCAGATTAGCTGAGACCAAAGCAATTTTCCTTGCATTCTTCAGGAGATGAGCTAGAATTGAAGTGCTGAATTTCAGCAGATTAACATCACTGAGCTCTCACAGGTTAGGTATTTCAAAGACCTAAAAACTGGGGAGCAGAGGAAGGACAGTGCAGATGAGCAGATACAGCAGAAAATGAAACAATATCAGATTACTGACCTATTTTTAATGAGACCCTTCAGTGGGGTGCAGAGCTGAATCCCAGTGCCCTGTGTGTTGTTTTGAGCAAGACCTCACTGACCATGTTACCTACATAGGGACAGCTCTTTTTAAAAAGTACTTAAAGATAAAAGTCTCCTAGGAGGGGTTTGGGGAGGCAATTATGTCTGGAAGAAAAGGAATAAAACTTCAGTCAATTCTCAACACGATCAGTTATTTTCCATTTTTCACAACATGATGTCTATTGAATCAAGAGACTTTTTGCTAGTCCCTGACTAGCTGATGAGTTCTCCCTAACTTATTGGGGAAAAAGTGGCCAATGCTTCCTCACTGGAAACAGGATTTTATCTGGCCTAGGTGCATAGCCTTTCTTATTGTCCATCACAAAACCTAGAAATTTTATGCCCTTATAAGCAGAAAAACCTTCTACCTGGATGTTATCACTGTAAAAGTCCAACCTGAATTCTTTCTTATATATCCTACGTGCTCCAGGAAGTTTCATATCTGATTTAATTTTTTGATGTTCATAGCTAAGGCCCACATTTGATCTATGTCCAGAAGTATTTCTGCATTGAATTATAAAACAATAAAACATTGTCACAACGATTAGGAACATTTTTGGGATCTGTGGAATCCCTGTGCCATTAAGAGGTGCACTGACAGAGCCAGGAGAGGGCTGATAACTTCCACTGGAGAGTGCAGCCCCATTAAAGACTGGGTGTATATTATGAACCATCCTCCAAATTTGTTATAGCTAGGGAAAAAGTCCTCATTTTCCCTTGGAGAACAAAAATAACATTTAGAAACAAACATAAAAATGCCTTTAGTGATTTGGAAGGATAAACTAGGAGACTTTATTTTTCTTGTTTTGGGGGAAAGACACTGATCTTAGGGACATAATGCCTGGGATTCATTCATGTTATGGCTATTTACTGAGCATATGTAAAATGATACACATTTTATCATTTTATATGTATATTTATATATACATATAAAATTATACATGCTATATGTAAAATTGCCAGGCCAAGGGTGGCCATCTACCTAGGTAGAGACTGTCCATTAACGCCTTTTGGAAAGCACACAACACATCATGATTCCAATCCCCTTGTTGCCCCTACATATTCCTAAGAATTTATTTGCTCACTCTCTTGATTTACGGGAGACATTTCTAGTTAAATATGTAAGTAGGTAAACATTTTGTAAAAGAGTACACTAAATATTCAGAATTCACAAATGCCAGGAGAGGCTAAAAGACAAAATCCTATATTCTTTAACCATCAAAAGTCCTGAGTACATTTGTAAGCCTCTATGTAATCTTGAAAGGTCAACAGACTTGGATTTTTTTCTGCTTGAAGGGAACAGAAGTTCCAAGGGGTAGGTTTTTCTGCTTCTTGCCCACTGCCTGCAGTTTGGAAATACTGAAACTACAAACATGAATATCAAATTAGGAATATTATTCCTGTTAAGTAAAAGTTGAAGTTCTTTCTATCTACAAAGTGAAGAGTACTTCTTACAAACTTTAAATGGTGACAGGAAAGACTCAAGGCAAAATACTTTGGTCATGGATCCAAACTTTAAGTAACTCAAGACAGAAAGAAACTCCAAATTGGTTTTTGAGGATAGGGTTTAACAAATTTACTAAGCTGTTTTAGAGTCTTTGCATGAGAGTTATAAAATCATTTCAGTGGCAAGTATAACACTGCGGTCACTTTAGCACACACAGAAACAATTCCCAACAACTTAGAATGGGATAGAAATTATGGTGTCAGATCTAATTTAGAGTAGAAGGGTGATTAAACAGAATTGCACAGCAATGATTTGGAAATGCTAAAATCCTTATTCTGCAAATATTAAGGAAAAATTACAAAGCAGAAGTAAAAGAAGCAAGTTCAGGTTTTTGTTTAATGTACTAAAAGGGAGCACTTTGAGTGGTTTTTGTACCAGTTTGAATATTAAGAAAAAATCTGGTTTGATCAGCTTTCATGCATTTGATGTTTCTACAGCTTTTGCTGAGCACGTTTGCTTCTCTGTCATTCAGCAAACTTTGAACTGTATTTCTTATTTTAAACTAACTTAAATGTATGCATATTTTTCTTAAATTCTCATTTCACTTTGCCCTGTTAGCCTTGCATCTGTTCAGGACTGAATATTCCTATTGTCTCTGCAGTATTTACATATATCTGGTTGTTTCAGATACATTACAGCAACAAATTATTCATGTCCAAAATAAACCCCCTTAAAATAGGTACTACTATAAATATTATTAAGCATTCTTTATGGTTACATGCCTAGTTTCTATCTAGTTCTGTTGAAAAAATAAATAGAAATCATATTTAACACGTGGCCATGACATAAGCCTGAAGACTACATGGTAAAAAATATCTGTTGTTTGCAGCAGAGTGTTTGTCCTCAGTCTGAGCTCTGCTCTGATAAGGCAGGCTTAAATAATCACTTCCCCTTGCCTGGTTATAATTAAAGTGACAGTAAGCAAGCACTGACTAGAAATCGATCAGAATCAATGCCCTTATGGCAAACTGGCAGAGAGAAATCCAGTGTCAGCCAGGATCAGCCCAAAGAGCCAGGCCTGGGTCTGCAAGGGAACAGTTTGGGTCTGTAACACTCACAAAAACAGGGGAAAAACCCCAATTCAGCATGGGAATGACCCGAACTGATAACAGAGAAAAAGGCAATTATAACACTCCTCCCTCCTGTTTCTATCTTAGCCTTTCAAAGAAGAAGAAGTAGCAAAATGTTTTGCTCTCAACTGTTTGATTTGCAGCTGTAGAGCCACTGGAGCAAGGTTGCAGGATTTGGGTTTTGTTCAGTGTAATCTGCTAAACAGAGCAGATACGTGGCAGCACACAGACAATTGCTTTGCTGCCTGGTCATTTAACAAATATGTATATTTTTCCTGTATCTGTCTCCACAGTCATGCCCTACCTCTGCACTTATATACTTTTCTTTTATGAGTCTTTGACAACCACCAAGTAATTAATAAGAAATAACTTAGAACCATGTCATGCATCTCTCACACTTCTGTTTGACTGACACAAGCCTGGCCTCAGAAATGCTGAGGTGATCTGACCAGGGAGAGCCAAAGCTCTGCCATTTGGATCTCTTTCTTTGCCTCAACCCCAGGAATTCCCTCCCCCTACAGAACCACTTAAACACTTCTTCCCATCTCTTTCTCTTCCCAGACAGGAGGCAGCCTATCTGTTCCTGAGGTAGAATATCATGTTTGTCTTAAAGATAAATGAAGGTGTATTTCAAGTCTAATGATTGGATTTTACTCCTTATCAAGGTACTTCTATTTTTCCTAAAAAAAAAAGTTGGATTTTAATTTTCTTTTGAATGCTTTTAATGTTAAGGAAATTACACTTCCAAGTAACTAGTTTGTAATTTGTGATCATGCATGATTCTGATAGTGAAGGAATTTCATTACAGGCACGGTAAAAAGAGGAGAATGCATGTACATTTGCATGTCCATGTGCAGGTAAATAAATAGTAAACCACATTGATAACAGAGGCCATTATAATTTGAATAAGATTATATTCTCTCTAGGAGAGATAAAGGGTAATGAAAGACAATTCAAAGCTAGTTTGTTATTACTTCATCAAATACCTCAGCCTCAAGCTGATAAAATTCCCTTGTATAGCTCCCATGAGACATTAACTGCAATGATGCTGCCAACCATTTGTAGTGATCTCTAAAAACATTAATATTACTATTTAAATGAGTTTGTGATGTAGTATAACAGAGGGTAAAGCTAGAGGTGAAACTGCTACATAAGCTTCCACAAAATGACTACCAGTGCGTTACTGGGTATGACAAAATGAATTATTTTCACGACAGACAGGTGCTCCAAAGAGACTTTAAAAGACTTGTGCAGAAGACAAGTTGGAAAGTGTTCAGTGGAGTAACTTTCACAGTCCTCACCACCTTCAATGGAAGACAGAAGTTTTGTTTTCCTTTCTTTTCAAACAAGTAAGGAGTATCAGACTCCAAACTGCTCAAGAGTTGAACTCAAACCTACTTGTTCTTTTCTTTCCCTAGAATTCTGATTTTTTTTTTCCCCCCTCAGCCTTAACTGTTTAAGGACTCTTTCCTTTTCTGGTTCCATTGTTGAGCAGATTTGGGCAAGTGTTTGCCATACCCTGTAGGGGATGCAAGATGAAGCACATGTTGGTTATTGCCATGTGGCTTTCTGTTCCAGAATTGGAGAATTTTTGCAAGGGTCTGGTGTCATTCAGAGTGCACAAATCTGAAGCCAGCTACGGTTTTGCACTAAGGGCTTCAGAGGAAAAATAGTTTAAACCCATTGTATTACAGATCTACACTCTTTTCCTGTGACAATCCCTCCCTAGAACCAGAACCAGACACACTTCTGCAGAATTTGACAGTTTCTAGGACTGGTATCTTGCAAAGCAACTTGTATATCTTAAAAGTGATTAATTTACATTTTCTGTAATGAGGAAATTTTCTCTTTCTGTAATGGGGAAAACAAGACAAGTAAGGCAGTTGTTTGTCTTAGATTAAAATGTTTGCATACTTAAATTTCATACTTGACTAGAGACTTATCTTAAAACCTTCTGATTGTGAGCCTGTTAACTAAGACTTTCTCAGGAGGAGTATTTCATTAACACTTGGAAAGAAGAGGCACAGAAGCAATGAGTGCGGTTGTCACAGAGTGTCACTTGGGCTGAGAGGGAATTTCAGAGTCCTGGGTAGAAGTTCAGTCCCTTACAGGAATGCTCTGGAAAACCAATGTAATTTTGTTAAAAGGTAAAATAGGCTGGGCTGGCAAGTTGCTCAGTGTTTGGGTTGGTATTTTTCTTAAAATACAAAGCAAAACAACCAAAAAATCCCACCCCAACAGGGGTCAGAAACTTCTTTTAAAAGCTGAGCCCATCAGTTCCATGGTTTTACAGCACAAGGATTACTCTGTTCCAGCATAATCAGTTCATAAATTAACCTCTTGTAAATATAGAGATTGTGGCTACTGATCAGGATTTAGCCACTGGCAATGAACTTTGGCTAGGCAGCTCCCGGGTATCTAAATAAAAACCAGAATATTTTGACTTGAATTTTTATGTAGTAGATCAGATTTGCTTAAAAATAATAAGAATTATTAAAAACAAAAAACCCCCACAAACAGACCATCAAAGAACAAAAAGGAAACAACAGGAATTATTCAGGCCTTTGCTAATTTAAAAAGAAATTATTTACAAAGCTTATTGTAGAATTTAAGGATAAAGGATAAAGAACTTGTACTGTCTGGTTCACTAGCAAGTGACTATTTCACTGTCTGAAATGAATTGTACATAATGCACAAGTGCTAGAAAACATTGAGTTTCATTCATACCCAGATGCAAGGCAATTTTTTTCTCTCTCCTTCTGCCTGTGATAGCTATGACTTGATAATATAAAATAATTGATTGTGCTTAAATTGCCTTTCAAATAAAATTTTTTACTGTAATCAAGAGGCTTTTGCCAGAATGAGGTCAATGAGAATGTGAATTAATATGGATGTTAACCTGATTATTAATTGGTAGTATTCACACACAATAGGTTATTTTCCCCACAAGAAGGGACAGTAGACATGTTCAAGATTATTTTGTAGATTTGATTTTCAGTGCCCATTTGAAAAAATGAATCCAGAATGAATGCAGTCACTAAAAGTACCTGGGAGTAGTGAAATGGGATTTTCTACTGCCAATCTGTTCTTTGTCCTCTCACAGTTACCAAGTGATGGAGAATATTTCAAGATATCTAGCAAGTGTTTTATGGTTCTGCATTCAAAGCTGCCCCTTGTTGGAGCTTAAAAAACAACAAGGATGCGAGTGAAGCTGCAGGTAATAGCTTTCAGTGATAAATATCTATCTTTTCACACTAGATGTTTATTGAAGATACACCATCTTCATGGTGTTTTGTGTTTGGTTTTTTTGGTGCTTTTTGTTTATCTTTACCCCATTTCCTAAGCGAAAGCAATTCTAACACGCCCCAATAAGCAGTGGGCCAGTGTAATACATGCTGATCTCTCCCAGAGCTGATATTTCAATCCCTGTTATACACACGGCAGACTTAAGAGCTTGCCTGTCAAGATTGTTGCTGTCAGCAGCTGAATCTCACCCTTCTGTTGGAGACATCTTGCATCAGGACTCAGGACTGTTCTTTTGCAGCAGAGAGGTGACACTTGTTCTGCTCTTGCTTTGCTTCCAGGCTGTTCCTGACTGCTAAGTGATTTTCAGTGCAATATGGTTAAAGATACGGGCCTGACCCACCTAAGGATCCTCCCTGCTGCACCAACCAAGAGAAGTAGAAGGAAGAGCCCTGTCGAACACAACACAAATTGCTGGGAAACCAAACCTAATTTCAACCTGCATGAAATAAATACACCTGCCCCTAGGTGTATTTATTATGTAGACAAGAAGAATCTCTTCTACAGGTACTTTATGATTTCACTAATATTCACACTCCACAGAATTACACCAATAAGAGGAAGCCATATAGCCCCACAGGTTTCTCCTCACCAAGACCATCAGTAAATTATTTCCATCCACCTTAGTGAAAGCAGAACTGGGCACCTAGTTAATATCAAATGCTAGGAGGGAAGAATTGACAGAAATATTCACCACAGAGTTGGCTTTGTAAAGATTAGACTAGAAACCAGAGATTAAAAGATTGTCATTTCAGCCACAGGAACACAAATGGAAAATCAGCAGGTTTGCAACAGTTTCTAATGGTCTATGACTTATTAAAACCATTTTTAATGCAATTTATTCAGATCTGCAGATAATGCATTATCTTTCAGGTATGCAGAAACATTCTCCTTTGGCATCAGAGATGATGTGCACATGCACATCCCTTATGACAAAAACCTCACAAATTCAGGGTGAAACATGTCAAGATACACTTAAATCATCAAGAGATTTTCTCAGTTTTACTCTTCAGAAAAAAATATGTTACGATGCATATGGAGAAATGAAACTTGTTCTTTTTCCAACAGAGGACCATCTCCTAACACCTTGGTGCAGGGCAAAAAGAAAACTTCTTTGGTGGTTTAGGGACAGGATTAAGGAGCAAGAGTGAGATCAGCCTCAAATCCTGCCCGAGTTCCAATACCTTCAGAATAAATTTGGATTTCAGTGTTTCCTTTCAGCAGCCTCTCTCCTGGTCAGCAAGTGGGCAGTCATGGCAATCCAGGTTTTTTTACCAGGATTTTATCAGGTTTTTTACCTTCCACGGTGAGATAAGGATCCAGCTAGGGGAGGTCTGTCCATCCCACTGCCAAACATGGGACCCAACCAGTAGGTTCTGTTACACATATTGATCTTGACTGATGCTGCACCACAAGCCTGTCACAGATGGTTTTAACAGAGCTATGAATGGAAACTTCAAGAAATGCTTATGAATCTTATCCCCAGCTGGTGATGGGGCTTTCACAATAAGAAACAGATCTGCAAAATCAGCACAGATCCACGTTTTCATTAAACAGTTCAGATGTTCTTCATGTTCAGCTTTTTCTTTCATAATAATCTGCAAAGCTTGATTGCAAACCCAATCCCCAGACTTGATGGAGCTTCAGCAGTAGCACCTCACTCCCACCCTTGGAGTTTTCACAGGGCTAATATTATATATTTTCCACAAGGTGGAAAAAAACGTTAATGCATGTTTTAATACCCTGAATAAGGAGCATTGCATTATTCTTTTGAAGAGTTTGTTCCCTGGGGAATAATTTGGGTGAAGGTTTTCCAGTCGTATCCCAGACCTTCTTAAAATCACAGCAGATATAATCAGTTTTTGAAATGCCCTTTATACCTGTCAAGCTAAATAAGATTACAGATTTGTCTGCTCACTAAAGTGTGATGTCATATAGTCCCATTTGCTGCAGTTCAAGTCATTATCTATCTTGTCTGAAAATGCAGTGTGCATGATCTGCAAGATCAATGTTGGGTTTGTTAGAGGGGGAAAACCAAAGGTGATGGCTGCGAATCCCCACATGGAAAAGCAGAAGTCAGCATGTGATAAAACAGGGTTGTCCCTGGGTATGTCAAAGAGAGACAGGGAACTTTCAAATCAGCAAGAGGCAGCTACTTTAAGGCAAATACCAGGAAACACAACAGGAGAGGAGAGCACTGCAGCAGTTTAGCGTGCTTGGTTGGCAGGCTGATAACAAGACCAAAGCTGAAAATGTGACAGAAAAGAGCTCACCATTTTTGCACAGAAAATCATAGATGCTCTTAACTCATCTCTTCAACATCTCTGGGGGCACCAGGCTCCATAGAACCATTTTCCTCTGGTACCCCTTCCTGCTCTACAGCATTCTCACCAGCCAGCAGCAGAGAGGGCACAGCTTGGTCCAGGGAAGACAATTGGAAAGACTGGATTCAAAGGTTTAGAGATTGAAATGTTTTTAGGCCAAATATCTAAGTAGTAAAAGAGGTTTTCCAAGCACAAAAGTAGTTAGGGGATGTGTGCACTGCTTCCACATGAGCATTTTCCCATAGATGTGCCTGAACTGAAACTTTCAGCCTGAATTTCATGAAGCTGTGATGGAACTCATATGTGATCCTTGCTGCCAAACCTGTTCAGTGCTTAGGATCCGTTCCATCCTCTAAAACTTAGCATTTTCAATTGTTGCCCATTATGGCCTATCATATTCCCATGCCAAAAGACCTCTTTTTTGGTGTTCTCATAGGGTATTTTTCCCCATATGTCTCAACAAAGCTGAGCTGGTATCAGGTAGATATATCTAAATGTTACGTATCAACAATTATTTTCGAGAAACAAGTTATAAACTCAAGTTAGGCACAGATTTACAGGAGGAAAAGAAAAATGGTAAACCTTGGAGACACTAGTACAGCCATATATTCCCTGAATAAATTCCTAAACTGAAATCCCATTTCTCTCTCCTCACTCTGTTCTGTCAAATCTATAAAGAATACAGCTCTTCTTTCCATATTTGACACAAACATCTTCAAGAATTGCAGTATTTTGCTAATTTATTGGGATATATTTAAGTCTTGTGAGCAAAACATGAAGTTGGCTCAAAAACCCAGAGGAGAATACTGGAAAGGTTCTGGTTTTTAATGTAGTGAGCACCATGTCTGCGCCTTGGGCAGAGTTCTGCATGGGCTTTTGATCAGCAGAGCTGTGAGTGAAGATGCCCTGCTTTGAACTGAGATGCATTTTACCTGTTTTCCTGGAGACCAGGGTATTCCTAAAGCAACCTGGCTCATCTGTTTCTACAAATAACACTTCATGAGTGCTCAGATACACTTGACTAGGTAGAAGGGAATCTCTTAATTCCTGGTGTTTAGTATGGACTTGGCTATTTTACAGTGCATTAACCATACAAAATGTTTTATTTATTTTTGCTGTTAAAAAAAAAAATGACCTGCCAACTTTATTTCAACTTGACTTCAAACTGGTTTCACCCTTGCATGTGACTTTCTGACAATATTAATCTCACAGGCTGTATGTACTCTAATATACATATTTCTGGTTGTTTGACTCCTGAATGCAATTCCAATTTTCTTCCTATACACCTGTGATGGTTTTCACTTCAGATCAAGCATGAGCTATGAGCTTATCTTATATTAAAATCTTACATTGGGTCAAATTGTTTACCAAAATCTCTATCTTTTGTTCTACTAAATAATTAAGTCTATATTTCTACATAGTTACTTTGCATCATAGAACATTAGATTTTTTATAACTATATTCAGTGTTAAATTACCACTGACACCTAATTTAATGAAAGCCAAAGCTCATCTACATCTCCCTGCCTGCTCCACCTTTGGAGGGAGAACTGGAACAGGGAAGGAATGCTTTCACTGGTGAATTTCAGCATTTCTCTTTCTGCTGAAATATTTAGCAGTTAGCGTCAGGGACTGATGATCTCAGTATACCAGTCCTGCAAGAGGCACAATGTGAGGAATCTCAAAAATGTAGGGTTAGAAAATTTATCCAAACCTCCCATTTCTGACTGAAATAACATATGAAAACTTTCTATCCAAAGATGCCCCTTATGCAAACTTGATATTGAAACTTTTAACAACTCCCTGCCAATAAAAACACGATGACAGCAGAAATTTCAAACATACATACAACAAAATCTTTTTTCCCTATCTCACTTGTTAGTTTATGGGTAAGTTTTTTTGAGAGTGCCCAAAGGGAGGAGGGGGACATCTACAACATTTCATCCCCTAATGATACAGACTGATGCTTTGTTGTATTTTTAGGGATATTTAAGCAGGCAAAGAAGCACAACATTGGTTTTTGGTGGCATTATGAGCCCCATGGCCAAACTTCACCTGCAAAAATGTGGCTGAAGTGTCCCTAAACCAAATTGATTTCCAAGTTACAGTCCTATTGAGATTAAGACATCACTACTTAAGTCTGGAATTTTCTGCCTTCTAATGATCACCCCTGACAGAGACAGAAGCACAAACCCCACAACTGCTCCTCTTCAATGCAAAGTGATTTTCTTTAGCTACAGTTCATCCTTCACAGTTGATCTTACACATCCCTGTGCACCTCACCTTCCTCAGTGTGAGGTGATCAACTCAACTGCACACCAGCAGCAAACAAGGACAAGCAAACAAGGAGATGGAAGAGGCAGAATGTTGTTAAAAAGGATCATTGAAGGAATATCCTGCTTCTACATCTGTTTTTTCCCTTCCCGCCACTATGCACTTTGCTATTTCCAACTTTAAAAGACATAATTCCTGCAGGTTAAAAGCATACTAAATACTTAAAAAAAACCAGCAAATCCTTCACTGGAATGACTCAAAAATGCACTCAGCGTTGGGGGTGCTGGCAGGGTGTTCATTAAGAATTTTGTCAGGTGCACATATTTTAGAATAGGTGTTCTACTGATGTAAACACTTCAGTCAATGAAATTTCACGTTCATGAAATAAAGCTGTAATTAATGAAAGTTCAAATTCAAATGTGCAATTGCAAGAGATAGCTTAAAAAAAAAATCTGGCAAAATGCAAGCCACCCCTGACTGTATGATCAACAGGATTGCGTTAAGTCACTCAGTCATGCTAATTCATCCAGTTTTATTACTAGCTCTTCATTAACACTCACACTCTGTGTAATTATGCAAATATCTCTGAAGAAAAAAAATGTTCTCTTCAAATCTGTTTTTTAGTTCTGGGGGAAGTGTAACAACATATGTTTTTCAGATACTGAGAGATGGTTCCACCACTAACAACATGTCATTAAGTTAAACTAAACAGCTTCCTCCCAGCAGTGGGGCCCAATCTTTTTGTCTACCTGAACATGACTTTGGCCCAATGCAGGAGTTCCCTCTCTCCCAAAGTGGGGTTGAATCTGGTGAAATTCCTTTTATCTGTGATTATTCCATGATATCTCAAGGTTTAGGAGATACTCTGCTCTGAAATCTTTGTTTTGGGGAGCTGTATTGGCTTTCTGTTCATAAATATCTTTACATTTACATGTCTTCACCTGTCTTTCTGCACGTTCCAGGAACGTTAGGGATGGGAAGTCAAATAATAAAAGAAAGAGAAGCAGAGGTGTCATCTTTTGGAGAAAGGGGAAAGTCTGATGTGCCAGACTCCTCCTGCTCTGTGCACAGATGTGGTGCTGTGTCAGGTGCAAGAGGAGAAAGCACTGAGGGGTCTGAGCATGGCACAGCAGGGATCAAGAGGCATTGCATGATTTAAAGATGAATATTGTGTCTCCACACACTTGGTTTGAGAGATAGTCAAGTCAGAGGCATTTCAGCTCCAACTCTGAAAACCCGGGATCTGCAAAGACTTGTGTGTAGTGATGCTCAGGTTCTGCAGTCAATATGCAATGCAAGAGATACAAGTGAGAGGGAGAGCACCAAGCCTTTGTGAGCCCAGGCTGGATCCATCCAAATTCTGGAGCTCAGAGTCTGCTCAAAGTCAAGGTCCATTTCATTAGCAGAGAGAAACAAAAGGAGATCTTAAGATCCTTTACTTCCAACTTTTTTTTTTTTTGCTAAAATCATCCTTTTGCTAAAACCCCCAGCCTTCTGCAACCTCCTTAGATCCACATGAGATCCCAAATCACAAAGGCCAGTGAACAAATCATGCACCTGGGGTTCCATTTCAACACACAGTCAACCTTGGCATCCAGACATGTTCCTGGAGTTATGGTAAAGCACTGATACTTAAAACGAAATTTCTATTCTGTTTGTAACTTCTGACTGGACGTGTCCATTGCTCAGCACATTGAACCTCAGGAGCAATCCAATCAACTCTGATTAGTACAAAGGTGAAAAAAAAATTCAACAACACATTTCATCTCCACACTTTCCTACACAAAAAGGCAAGAGAACTGAACATAATTAACTGTTCTGCTTGCTGTGGAGCTATAGGATCAGGTTCAAGTTTGACTTAATTTTCGAGAGTGGCTTGGTTGTGGCAAATTTTCTTTTTTCAGCAATAAGGAGGGAGAGGGCTGAATTGTTTGCCACAGTGAAAGAGGGAAAGAAAACCTTAAATATAAATAAATATTTCTGCATGCTGTGATAGTTGTCAGGTGGAGGAAAACTTCAAGACAGGATGCCTGAATGTGAGGTGTTAAGCAGGTCATATCAGGGAATCTAAGATGGGGCACTACTTGGACCAAACCTGCATGAACCTGAGGAATCCCCTCCCAACTCTGTCTACATACACATGTGAATGCCCAACTGCCAAATGTGACAGAAATTTGGAGTGATTTGCCTCTTGAGTTTGACTGATAAATATATTCACTAAATAATGTTGTCACCTTCTGAGTCACTAAGGTGAAGAACTGGCTCTACTTTGGTCATGTTATTTCAGCTTCTTAGGACACTTTCATGCATAAAATACACCCTGATTCCTCCCCTCCCAAGGAGGGCCAGTGCATAGCAGTAAATTCCCAAAGAAATGAACACATCACAATAAAGACAAGATTAACAGGAAATTCTGTGTCTCTGGGCACGTGCACACATATACTTCATTGCTCCATGATCTCACGCCTCGCAAAAAACAAACTGTTTAATTCTGATTTTTAAAGAGCAAAATCATTTGCTATATTGAGACAGCCCATTCATCACATAAAGCATTTGATTCTGTCACCTCAAGTACTTGTTAAATCACTTCCAGCTGCTACAATCAAGGGCTAGGTACTTCCAAGGTCTGACACTTTCTGAGCTCTATTACACCTTTAAGTATGATTCTCCAATCCAATTCTAGCCTTCATAATAATCAAGTGCCCACTCCACTTAACTTCAAGGCAACTAGGGAACCTGGAATTCTCCATATATGCCTGCGTCTGATTTTCAATCAGATCTCTTCAAGCCAAGACTGAAAGCTCCTGAATACCAGCTAAGTACTAAAATGGCATCATTTGCAACTTGCAGCAGTGTCATCTGCAGCACTTCCATTGTAAAGCTCCTGTTTTTGCCAGGTTCAAAGCAGTGTGTTCAGACTGAGGCTGAAATTAAATATACAAGGCAGAATGTAGCTGCAAGCATGCAGAGTGTTTGCCAGATAAACTCTGTCTACCCACACAATTTTGTTACCTGGGCCTTAACTAAGCTGCTGCACGTTGCTAAATGATGATTTTTTTGCTGCAAATGGGGGTGTCACACATGGGAAAAACTGGAATGCAGAGCTGGTAAGAAAGTGTGGCTCTGCCTGGCTGTTGGTTGGAATATCAGCCTCATAGCTGACATTACAAATATTGCTCAAATCTGAGTTGTTCCAAAGGCAGCATCATGATACTTAGGAATACTCCTCTTCTTTTTAGGAAGATCATCTAGTGTTTTTCCCTTTTCTTCCTCTCAAAGCATCAGCTCCTGCCCACCTCGTGGGAGAGGTACTCATTTTTTTGCATTTTGCATTATTACACAGCAATTCCCAAGGCCCTGACATTGTTGTTATGACAGATTACCTGAATTACCACAGACTACCTGAATATTCCTGCACCCTGCACCCCTGAAGAGCATCACCTGTGCTTGCCTGCTTGTGCAAACCTGCAATTCAACAGCCCTCCCTGTGCCTTCTATTTTTTTTCCCAAAGAAAAACAGGAGATTCCTGTTACAATACCTTGTAGGAAACAGCAAGAGGGACAGCAGCAGTCTTCCACAGACACAGACTAAGAAATCCCACTTCCCAGAGAACTTCAGCTTTCTCTTCCTCCTGACAGAAAAGAGAAAAAGCTCCACACTAGAGTACACGCAACATTTAGCCTTGCTCTCTCCAGTGCAAGCTAGCACACCGCTGGCACTATTTAAAATATATATATATATTTATACCTTTCATAATTTAAAAAACCCATAAATCTTAAAAAACCCCTCACAAATGCAGCAGCACAAGGCAGACCTTGCACAGCTCAGTTTTCTATGATTTTCTGTGCTGTGTTTGGTTTCTCTCCTCCAATAAGGCACAAAGGAGATTTAGTATTTGCCTGTGGTTAATTCATTCCTCCAACACTTCCAGGTATTAATTCTCTAGGGACTTATAAACCTCAAGTCCTCACTGTGGTCTTTTCATGGGAGAGACACTTGTGGGACTCCATTTTCTTGAAATTTGTAAGAAAAAAGTGCTCATAGAAGTGTTCCCCTGCAACATGGTTAAAATTAGACAGTATATTAATTGTTGTTAACACAGAGAGAAACAGGAATTCAAAAGCTCAAGTTTTTCAGGAGGTCATCTTAAACAGGGTCAGGATTTACCAACTTGCAGAAGCAATTGTATTTGGCACAGAGTTTTTTGTTTAGTTGTGCTGCTAAGAACACCTCAGAAAGTTTTCTGTGGTTTTTCCCTGAAAGCATTTTTTTAAACTCCACTTCTCAAAATTAATATTTATTTCCTTGTAGCAAAATCTTTCAATTTCTCCAATGCAATTACCTCAGGAATTTAATGGCCTAAATAATCCTGGACAAACTTAATTAAACATCAGAATGGATTACATGAAACAGTCTTAAGAGGACCTTTTCTTTTATTTAAAAAGAAGCATTGCTATACTCTTCATGAGCATTCCTACACTCCTAATGCTTAAAAGAAGCACTCCTATGCTATAATGAGTGAATACATTCTACATGCAAAGCTGAATATACTAAGCGAGAGCACACCAGCTAAAATACAAGGTGTCGAAGAACACTGCCAATATTTTTTTGAACTAAAAGCTTTCTGTGTTATGTGAGAAAAGCAGCCAAAATTCTTTTAAAAGGAAGGCACTTGGAGTGAGTTGAGTATTTTTTCCCAGACAGTTGTCAATTAGCAGCCAGAGCAATCCTGCTGCTGGCTTGGGGAGGGGCAGGAGTACCCTGGGTGTCGCTTGAATCCTTTCAGGCTGGAGTCAGAAATTCCAGATGCTGCTCTCCTCGCTGTTAATGGGCACTCAAAAGCTGCTCAGTGACAGCAAAGAGAAAGGGAAGCAGGGATATGGACACCATGAAGCACAGAGGAGAGGAGCTAAGGTTTGACACAGATGCATTGACTGCTGCCCTGCAAGGAAGGGAAAAAACAAAGCAATATAGCTTTTTCTAGTCTGGTGAATGGATAAATAGAAGATGACAGAAAGTCTTTTGGATGCTTATGAATGTCAAATACTTTTAAGAGGCTGCCTTTTCTTGTCACTTAACATTAAAGAGGCATCTAAAAGTACACTTATGCTCAGTCATTTGGTTAGGGACATAAGGCTTAGCTGACTTATAACTTCAATATCGATTAAGTAAAAATGGTAAGGCTGGCTTTTCTTTTAAAACAGCCCCCTTGATAGTTCATGCATTATCTTTGTATAGTTTTCCCACTATCAGTGTGTATTACTTAAACAGATTAAGAAATAGAATTGTAAATTAGTCCCACAAGAAACCCTTTCAAACTCAAGATCTTCTGTTTGCCTTTATTATTATTATTTTTCCTTCCTCAAAGAAGTGCCTGTCCTGTATATATTCAAAAATACATTTGTCCATAAGGTTTTGCAAACCAAGCATTACAGCACTTTGCTGGTGCATGGAAACAAAACAACTTAACAAGGAAAGAAAGAACTACTCCTTAACTAGAGATGTGTATTTTGCTTTCTAAGCACAAGTAGTAACTGATTAGAAAAAGAAAATCATTATTGTTTCCCATTCTCCTATTAGAATTTTCCATCCTTTCATTTGTGCTGAAATGGAAATTAACTCTTTGATGGCTATTAGCAGAGTGAGTGGGCAGGAGTAGGAGTTCCCAATGAAAACAGGAGTGAGCAAAGACCAGAAACTCTGTCATTGTATCAAACAGCTGGACCAGATGCCTAGAAGTTGGTTGGGTGGTTCAGATTCTTGCTCAGTGGGCGGGAAAACTCAGGGGGAAACCAAACAGCACTGTTTGAACCTGTAAGGAGTTAAAGTTTTCCTCCTTGTAACAGAGAACTGTGCAACTGCTAATCAGGAAAAGGAGTTATTTTCAACTCCTTTCCCTGTGCCAAGAAGGCATAATTCAGGTGCACCATTCAGATCTTTCTGTCACTGATTTCTTTATTTATTTTTCCCCTTTACAAATTGCTCATCTGCATGACCAGATGATTTTCCTTTTTCTACTCAGGCTCATCTCTGCATGGTATCAATAGCTTTATACTAAAATTAGATCCCAATGAAGAGTTAGGTTTTTTGGTAGCTGAAGTAATATTGAAGTCACTTCAAAAAAACCAAACATAAAATAACCAATGAACCAACTAGCCAACAACAAAAATAACCATCCACCCCAAAACACCACCAGTCCTGGAAAACTCATATCACTGAAAGTTTCAGACTAAGGATAGAGATTCAAAATGTCTTTAAGAGAACAGAGACAAGCACAAGTCCTGCACAGATATATTGTGTCAGAACAATATCTCCAGTATTACAAAAGATTAATGCATAGCATGATGGTGGAATGAACTCCTCGCAGCCACGTCACACTTTGCAATCAGTTCCATTAAAACATGTTAGCATAAACTCATTTGTTTCAAGTTCCTGTGACTCAGAGTTCAACTGAATTGTATTTTTAGGATTTTTTAACCCTGTGCCACAGTTACAGACAGAGAGAGGATGAGTAAGGAGCTGACCACAGACATGGCAGGTCTGGTTGTTCACCTTGTGCATCAGAGAATTGAATGTGGGGGTAAAGAGGGATGGCAAAGAGTGTTCAGTACTGCCAGCAAGTCATATTTTTGATGAAGAATAAGATAGTAAAACCAAAATTAGTTGTTAAGATTTGTGGAAGAATCTCATAAGAGTAACATACAAATAAAATAAATTAAATTCAGTGCACATGGTGAAAATGAGCCCTCCCCTCAGTTTACAGTATGATTATATACTAGTTATCATTAAGGAACAGGATCTTGGAGCTATTTTGGCTAGTTCTGTAAATATGCCACATCAGAGATTACTAGTGATCAAACAAGCAGACAATGGTAAGAATGAGTAGGACAGGAACGGCAAGCAAACCAGAAAATATTGTCATGGTATTTAATGACAATATAGTAATGATATTTAATGACAATTTAAATATTTAATGACATTTAATATTGAGATCAGAAATATTTATGTGAGGCTAGAAGAATGCTGTGGAGGGTGACCTTCATTGAAGGAGGAATAACCCAATATTAAGAAAATAAAACTTGGTTTGATTTTTTTGATCACTAGGCAATGGACACTGTGTATTCATCACAATAATTCTTTGCTGCGCTCAATATCTACTTTTGGCTCTTTAAGATCAATCCTGTGAACATCATAACCTGTTGAAAGGAGCTTACCCCACTAAGAGTCAATGGCTTCAGCAGTACCCTGGGTGAACAGGAGGATGCAGAACTACCTGTGCCCCTACAGAAATGCAGGACCATGCACAAACAACCCCTCTGGGTCATTGCTTCCTGCCTTGGATCCTGTTCCATGGCATCCAGTTAATTATACAGTCCTCTGCTCTGTTTTCACAGAGTCCTTTGAACTGTGCTGCTGAAAAGCCACTGATGAGCAAGGTATTAGAGATCAAAACCAGACTGGAACTGCAAACACAGATGCATCATCCTTGGAAGTTTTGATTGGGACCTCAACTTCAACTTTTGCTCCTTTCTACTCCTTGCACTGGCTGAGGGTATAAATATCCCCACAACAAGGCTCAGATACAAACCTGAGGGTGAACCTTCTGGACTCTGTCCTTATTTGGGCTTTAAAGTGCATCTCAGTGGCAGCCCCTTGCATATGGTACATTCTCATTGAAGTGTTCTTTTTTTCCTGTAATACCAAGCACTTCAAAGCACACTCCTCTGTTCCTCCACTGCTCATTGGCTTCAGCAGTGAACAGCAGCTAGGTTGGGAGTATTATATCTGACTTCTAATTCCATACAACATCAAAGGGACATATGTATATTTTAAAGAATTACAGCTAGAGCTGTGCAGAACTTGCCTTACAAGCCCCAAACCTTAGTAGTGTGTTTGTATCTTCACCTTTCTTTATATTATCCTTTTCATGCTCAGTGTAAGGATCACAGGAAATCTGTTGATAGAACAACTCCAATTATCCCAAATAAAACCAAGATACTTTAAAGGTTGGGATAATAAATGATGTCCTTGGTGTTCACAGGCACAGGGGAGACTAACTTCTTTCAGCTAAGAAGGAATGCCAAATAATTGCACAAATAATACATGCTTGAAGTTTGTCATATGCCTGGTCTCCTTCCTGTTCTACTCTGTCTGATCTGTATTCCCCCAAGTTTTCTAATTCTCTCCAAATCATTTGCATGACTACTCTGCCTCGCTGAAATGATGACACAAAAGGACTCCCCACCCCGAAAAAAACCACATCATGCAAACCACTCGTGAAGTTTTTAAACATGCACTTGACATTTTGAGTTTAGGGATGCAAGAGGATGTTTATGCTGAAGTTGTTTACCCAAAGGCACTCCAGGTGCCCCCATTACTGGGTCACCCTGTAGTAGCTACATCTCTCTCAATCTTTCATGCACTCATGCCCCAAATACCCCACGGGAAGGCAAGAAGTGCTGTTAGCTCTGCTTCATAATTAGGACAATGAAGACAAGAGAAGCAAGAAGCATGGTTTCCAGAAGCACTGCAGACCCTGAGTCACTTCACCCTCATTACAGGCAATATTGTGCTGTGCTCCAGGAAGAGCTGGCTCAAGCCAGCAGCCTTTTCTGTGCTGCTCCCTGGAGCACAGCACAGGTCTCCTCTGGGAGCAGCCTACATGCTGCTGCTGGAGGAGGAATCATTAGACATGTTTACTTGTCACTGCTCCTAAACCACAGAGACCTTTCTGAGAGCAGCAGGCTGTTTTCAGGCCTGGCTTTGAGGTGTTTGCACAGTGTCACAGCTTTCCTGGTAGCTCATGATCCTTGCACCTCTCTGCCTTTCTGCTTCAGGTAAGCCTGGTAAGCGATGCTCTTAGTTTGTAAATGTCATTTAGGCTCCTGCAGCAGGAGTGCTCCTGAAAATTTTACCTTTGCATGGGTTTATTTGCAACCTGAATCTCCAGTAACCCAAAGCCCTGTCCTAACTGAAGGACCATCCTCACACAGACCATGCTCATGCCCACAGGTGCACATGTGTAACTTTGCACAGGTGTTTAATGCCACTGGATATTCCTGCTCCTGCTTGCAGCTCAGAAATTCAGGAGGTAGAGACAAACAGAAATGCCTTGTTTGGTGCATTTTAATCATTATTGAATTCCAAAATTGAAATATAAGCTTGCAGTGAATTTTAGAATCACAGAATGGTTTGGGTTGGAAGGGACCCTAAGGATCATCTCACTCCAAACCCTGCCAGGGGCAGGGACACCTTTCACTGCCCCCATCCAGCCTGGCCTTGAACACTGCTTGGGAAGCCTGGGCATCCTCTACCTCACCAGCCTCCCTCCATGTACTTATTTACACCCATGAAATCCATGAAGTTGATTAAACCAGTGAGACTTGAAGGATTTATTCCCCTTCTTTGCAATAAACAGGAAGACAATATGATAAAAACAAAAACAACAACAAAAAACCCCAAAAAAACAAAAAGAAAAGCAATATAACATAAAGCATTTCCCTCCTGCTGGTATTTTATAGACAAGGCATGAAATGATTGATCATACACTGTAATGACGGATAAGGACAATTGGCTGAAAGGTCAAAACTATTAAGTAAATAGTTAAAAAAAAAAAGACAAGACTGTCTTTTACTCTGAGGCATAGTAAGTTTAAATGGCAGGAAGCCTTTGTGTCAGAGCCACACTGCTTCCATTTAAGCTTAAAGAGTACTGAACTGAAATATCAGCAATTAGTTAAGCATTTTTTCATCTTCTTTGACAAGGAAATTTTGAGCAGAGTTAAGATTGTTTGGATTACCTTGAATGCATATTTACATGGACACATGGTGATAAGACAAGGAGGAGCACTGTTAAACTAAAAGAGGAGAGATTCAGGTTGGATATTTCAATTAAACTCTTTACTGAGGGTGGTGAGGCACAGGCTGTCTAGAGAAGCTGTGGATGCCCCATCCCTGGAAAGGTTCAAAGTCACGTTGGATGCAGCTTTGAGCAACCTGGGACAGTGGATGGTGTCCCTGCTCATGGCAGGAGGGTGGACTGGGATGACCTTTAAGCTCTCTTTCAGCCCAAGCCTCTCTATGATAACATTCATGATGGCTGTATTAATTTCTTTCCCCTAATTTATGTGTGTATCTACCTAGACAAGAACAAATTAAAAAAAAAATAACATGGAGGACTAGAAATTCCTATTTCAGGGCTTGTGGACCTCCCTGGATTTTAATATAGTTTTTCCCCATCTGGATTTAACTTGGCACAGAGGAGAGTCCTGAGGAGGAACTGACTACCCTCAAACACTGTGACCCAATTCTTCATCTTCTACAGGTGAAGAGGCTCTCTAGGAATTCTCAGTACCCCCTAACACAGTAAGGCTGTGAAAGCAGTTTCTCACCCTACCAACTATCAAATTTATTAATTTCAATTTTCTAAAAGCTAAAGCATTTTTCACTTTATACGTATTTTTCACTATGTTTATACATAGTAATTTTTTTTCTTCCTAAAGAAACCACTGCAAACATCTCTCTCTTACACCCACAAATCACTGAATCTACTTAGCATTTCCTGAAGAGGTGCAATTTTTAATTTTTTTCATATGTGACTTTTTTTTGTGCTAGTGCATTTGTCAACATTAGAGTAATTAGCTCAAGTTTCATCAACTAGCTGGTGCAATCTGTTCAGAAAGCAACTTGGAATGTTAAAAATCCTAATAAGCTTCTCCAGCTTCACAGTTAAAGCCTGAGGGATTTGATTTCAGTTGTGTCTAAAATCAGAGGAAGTCTTTTAGTACATAAATCAATAGCACTAAAAAACACAAACAAAAAAATACACTAATTAAGAATGATGCTATTAGGCAGAATTATTTTTTATGGTATGTTAGTTTGCAGCACACTTAAAAAAATTAAGCAGTGTTCTACACAGGAAAAACTGAATTAAAGCACATCTAGAGATACAAACCCACAAAAGCTTCCATCCTTCAGTAACCTCATGTTTTTGAGTAACCCAACTGACATGAAAATACTTGGAACATAAATAAGAGGTTATCCAATATCTACTCCTAGAGAAATAGATACACAATGATAAATAGTTTCTTGACTGCTCTTGGTTTCTTTTCTTGTGGCTGTTTGTGTCCCAGCATGCATATGTTTTCATGTTTTAAGTGCAGATAGAATCAGTCAAGGCAGAAACAAGGAAAACTACGTTTTTCAAAGCATAAAAAGCACTTATTGATAGGGGTTTGTCTCCACCAAAAGGCAGCACAAAAAAATGGAACCTCTGGAAAACATCTTTAACAGCTGCCTGATCAAAACCATCATCTTTTAAAACACCAAAGCAATCTCTCTCCCTTGGAAGCCTTTTACTTACACAATTCAGGAGAAAAGAGGCTTGAAAAACTTTCAAGTAGAGAAGTCACTCAGTGAAACCACATTAACAGCACTGGATTATACAGCAGGAATGATGTGGAGATATAAATTAAAATAAACATATGGTTTGTGTGGAGGGTGACTTCTCTTAGGCAGCTGTAGGGGACAAGTGATGTGGGAAGAAGACAAGAACAAACACTGATTTGGTCACCTTCATTCAGAAAAATCCTACAAACCACGTGTGAGAATGCATGGCTGGTACTGTGCAATGAAACTGGGAATATGCACTTCCACTATGGTTCAAATTTCCTTCTCTCCCTGCTGCACTGTCCACTGCCCTCCCTGGTAGAGAGTTGTTGGAGCTGTTGTATTTTCTCAGACCCCCATGGAAGGCAGGAATGATGAATCTGACTCCATGTTCTCAGAAGACTAATTTATTATTTTATGATCTATATTAAAGAATACTGAACTATACTAAAGAATACAGAATGGATACTTACAGAAGGCTAAAAGATAATAATGAAAACTCGTGACTCTCTTCAGAGTCCAACACAGTTTGGCCCCAATTGGCCAGAGTCAACACAATTCACATGAAACCAATCAAACAATGACCAGTTGGTAAACAATGTCCAAGCTCATTCCAAAGCAGCAAAATACAGGAGAAGAAAATGAGATAATTATTGTTTTCATTTTTCTCTGAGGCTTCTCAGCTTCCCAGGAGAAGAATCCTGGGCAAAGAGGATTTTTCAGAAAATATGAGAGTGACAGATAACATGCTATTTTCACAGTGATAGGACCAGCAGGTGAAGACCAGAGAACTTTTCCTGAAAGAGTGAAGAAATGGGAAAACTCTAAGGAAAAAGGCAGCAATCATGGATATAAAATACAAGTATTGTTATTCAGCAGCAAAAAGAAGAAAAAAAATCCCCAACCTGATGATGGCACCCTCCTTATTTGATGACTCCATAGAAATATTTTAGTCCTAAAAAGTGCTTTCTCTTAGAGATCAAATTAAGCCGTAATACATTTACTAATTAGCAGTAATGCACTAGAAATTACAACTCACAGAATTTTAGCTAGTGCCCATTATTTCTCTAGCAAACAAAATTAAACAGGCTTTTACAATCTGTTCCCTGACAATTTTCCTGGCTTTTCCTCTGTTTTGCCTCACTCCAACAAAAATACAGGGCCATGTTTTATGGCCATGCTTTGATCTTTAGGCAATGCACCTGTGCACCCATCTTATGAGCACCACTGGGCTCCAGAGCTGGGAAAGCAGGCAGAAGATGCTTCATTGCTGCAACACTGGGTGGATTCAGGCATAAATTCTGCAGCACATTTTGGTCTGTGCCATGTCTGCGTGGAGCACAGATCCCATAAATCCAGCCCTCAGTGGTTATCCCATAAATCTGAACCCACAGCAGCTGCTTCCCAAGCCTGGTGTCAGGATGCCAGGACCATGCTGCTCTGCAAGGCAGTGGTGGCACCTCACAGGCAGCCAAACTGCTCTGGAGCAGCTTTTGGGCTGCTCTGGGTTACACTAGGAACCAAACTACTCTGGAGAAGCTTTAGGGTTGCTCTGGGTCACTTTGGGAACTCAAGGAATTGCCAGAGGCTCTCAAACTCAGAGGAGGAGAAACAAAACCTCTATGTCTCCCCATGCTGCAGGTAAGGAGCTGATCCAAAGTTCCCAACGTGGCTCCCCTACAGCTGTGCACAAGTGATGAAGTTCCATCACTCCTTTGGCTGCTGTCTCACCCACCAGCAGGCCCCACAAAGGGATGGGGACATAGCTGAAGTCCTGTTCCTCCCATTACAGGGTACATCGGTGCCCCTTGCGGGAGTTCTCAGCTCCCTGGCCTGAAGTGCCATTCCTATTTCACATTACACTAATTGAAGATTGGGGAGGGAATTTTACTTCTCAAATCCAAATAACAGTTGCTGTGGAAAAGTTGTTTTGATGGTTTTTATTTTATTATTGTTAGGCTTTGTTTGTATTTTTTAGCATGATACAGAGCCTACAGTTATCCACTGAAATATTGATAATGACCTTGAGTTTCCTGCTTCAGTAAAAAAACATTGGCTTTTGCCACATTTTTTTTCAGTTTTTTTTGTTTTGGCTGTTTTTCTGGCTACTGCCCATTGCTCATTCCTTTGGAAAGAGTAAGCCACCATTTGTGTGTGTCTCTGCTCTCTCTCCTTTTTCATGTAGTTTATGGCAAGTTCAACAACCTCTTCCCCTTTTTGTGGAAATAAAATGAGCTTTGACCACCAGTCCCAGGACTGACATTTGTCATCTACTCTGCTGTGACATCAGGAAAAACAATGGGAGCAAGCATATACAAGTTGAGAAGAAGCAAATCTTGTAAAGGTCTGTTTTGGTTTTGTTCTTTGTTTTTGCAGATCTATCTGAATAAGTGTCCATAACTTGTGAAACATACACTCATTACACGGAGACTATCCATAGATCAACATCAGTTTTCTAAACTATATTTGTTGCCTGAGCTTGTTTAATACGCATTTTTCAATTTATTATTGTGCTTTAACAAAAATTAGTGTTTTAATAAAAATTATCTATTACTATTTGTGCTGCTCTGGTTGTCTGGGTTTCCTTGCATATATGCCAGTTACACAAATAATCTTTTTCCTCCTAACTGGTAAGCACAAATGCCATTACAACCACTTCAGTGCAGAGCTCTGCAAGGCTGAATGCACTGAATACTCTCAAATCTCAATTTGAAATTTCCTTTTTAATTTCAGCCCTTCATTGTTGAATCCTGTTGAATCCTGATGGAGTATCTTGAGAAAAGTTTTATAGGATCCATAGTAACCAGCACTTTAAAGATGGCCACAACCTGAGAAAAGAGTAGTATCTAGTAAAGAAAAGAAACTAAATATGAAGGTTGGTGATCAACAGGGTGATCTCAGGGTGCAGCAAGCAGGCAACACTCAGTTTGTCCCATTTCAGGTCAGGGTTTGATCAGACTTCAAGATTGCTTCCAGTTCTGTTTTCTGTTAACAAAAGGCTGCCTAGGACATTTAGAGTCTCCCCAAGCAGTGGAAGCCTGATGTGGCACAAAGACACTGACACATCACCTTGGTGGTGGTGCAGGACAAGCTGAGATGCCAGAAGGGATGGGGAAGGAAGGGCTGTGGGGCCAGCAAGCTCTGGTTACAGGGGAAGTGTGCAGAGAGCTGCAGTCATAAGAAAAATTGCTTTGATTTTTGCTTTTTCCAACCAACTCCCTTGCAAAGAGGGCAGAGACTGAGGGGGCTTAAAATAATTGATCAGTTTACCACACGTGAAGATCTTAGGAACTTAGAGCAGCAGATACACATATTCTAGAGCAAAAAACGTTGAATGACAGTCATAACATGCCTTTCTAATATTGTGACAACAAAAATCTATTTGTAATCTTTCAAAGTGATACAGCATGCTGTATTTCAAACCAGATTAAGTTGTTGACAAAACAAATCTTCCAACAGTTAAAGTTCTACAGCTTTTAAGATACCATAAAGTGTTGGAGAGTTTCTCACCTACAAGCAAAAGAATTTTGCTTTTTGAATACTTCATTATCTATCAGAAGATAGCCAAGAAGACTGGATGTCCATGTGCTGTTAATTTTAATTTCCACTGTAATAAGCTCATAATTCTAATAATAAAACTACTGTGCAGTAATTTAGCAGCAATCACCAATGGATTTTCAGCTGTTAGTGTAGGCATAGGGTAAATCTGATATACAAGTGAGCAGCACAACCAGACAAACAGGACACAGATTTCTTTGATTAAAAAAATATTTTAAAAAACCAGAAAACCTTAATAATCAAATTTGATTTTGCCAGCTAAGGCTGCCCTTGATATACAGATGGATCTCACTGGGGTGAAAAGAACTAATCCAACAAAGCAGAATGTGGTGTGTCATCAGTGTGGTGTGTTATCAGACTTTTACACTGATTTTCTAGTTGAAGTGACTTGTAAAACAGAAACAGCTGGCTTTTACATGTTTGTTTTTTCACTTGCCTGCCTGGAAACAATAACAAACAGAGTATTTCACTTGAAGTACTGTTTGGCATCCTCACTCCAAGAGCAGAACTCTCCAAATTCCCAGAATGTTATCCCTCATTTATGTTCCTGAGCTGCATGCTATCTGTGGGCCTCCCAGATTCTAAGTGCTGCCAGGGTCTACCTTGCTCCCAGAATAAATCAGAGCAGCCTCAGAGAACAGCTGCTTTCCAGGCTGCTAAAAGAGGGGAAAGAAATCAATTCTTAGCTGTGCCACTGGCTCTGGGGCAGTGGAGAATACCCCACAGATACTTTCAATCAAAAACTTGCATCCTCATGGCAGCACAAAATGTCTAGAGTAAAAAAAACCAAATTGGGCCCTCTGGTTCCTCCTCTTTAGAGATACAGATATGAATCCAAGCCTGTTTATCAGCTCCAAATATTCCAAAACTTTGAAGGAAGTTTGGATCTATATCTGTGTTTTCTAACATGAGCCATTCCTACTCCTGACATATCTCGCTGTGCCTGTGATTAGGAAAGGTTATGACTGTGAATCATGGCTTGAGGAAATGTGTAGTACACCTGTGTACAAGAGTAAACTGAATTCAGTTTGCTATTTATCTACTGTATTTATCTCAGTTAAGTAAACTTCGAGTTTGTCAAGATTTCCTGCTGGAAATTCTCATGATAATACGAGTATAATTGCCTTTTTATTGCCACAGACATCTGCTACAGTTTTCAAACAAAGAAAATACTGTGGGTTTTTTTTTTCTTCCCCTCCCCAGGCTTCCTCTATAATAAGATCCTCTCTTATTTTGTGTGTGATAGATTACAAAGCCAACTGAGGGGCAGCAGAAACCAACCAGCCAACCCTTTCTCCTCCAGACCCTCTTGCCCTCCACCATGAGGACAAGAAACAAAAAAAGCTGGTTATCCTGATATCCACCCCATTTTTTGATAGGTATAATCTTGTAATGAGTGACAACATACCTCAAGATACTCAGATATAGCATAAAATATATTCAAAGCCTTGCTCAACTTCTTCAGGCACTTTGTAGCCCAGGGCTACAAAGACCAGAGCACAAGAGGGCCAGATGTGACATTTTCATTGCAATGTGGAGTGTGATGAGAACAAGGAGGTTGAAAACTACCTGCTAGAAAAAGCCTAAGTTTCAAAACATGCCACTGAAATGCACATCTGTGTAAATGAAGTAAGCCCGGGCCCTAGGATATGATGGACTATGCACTTGCAGCCCAGTGCAGCCCCTATTTAACAGAAGGCCAGTGGGTTACTGTGAAGAGTTTCAAACTACTGGATCACAAAAAAAATGTCTAGAAGTCTTTGCAAAACATCACATGGAGTTTTGCTCTAAGTATATCAATGTGTAGTTAGAAATATGCTATGGAAAACTATAATTCTATTTCTCCATCAACCCCAGCATCTCCAAATTCACTAGAAACTTCCCTGACAGTGAGATCCAGCTGGAGTCTGATATGTAGGAAGGCAAAGCAGTCAGACAGAGAAAATTCAGACACATAAGTTAAAAAAAAAAAGTAATAATTTGTCTTTTCCATTTTCACATCTTAATGTTTGTTCTGTTCTTTATGTAGTGAAGTGTTAGTGATTAAAGGAACTTCTTACAGATTATTCAAGTTATTTCTCTTAACATGCAGCACATTCAAAATGAGATTGTCAGAAAGACAGCAGGAGGAGAAGGACAGACTCTTCAGAGGCACTCAACTCTCAAATCCCTCAAACTCACCACTGTGATCTCAAGGCAAAGCTCAGGATACAGATACAGAGTATGATCACCTTTTGCTTTGATAGAGATCATGAGCAAAGTCTGTTTAGGTGAATTATATTGCTGTTAAATTCATATTATATGTATTAATTAGGTCAAAATATATTAAAAAAAGTCCAAAGCTCAGCACTTAACTTTGATAAGTTAAGCTTTTCCCCCAAACTTTTTATGAAAAAAACTTTAAATAAACATATTGGAATACCTAGAGACTCAAAATGGTTTAATGTTGAGATGAATAACCATTAAAAATCTGGAAGTGCACCACTTCTATTAAAACTGCACAGAGGAAGGAAACTTAAGTTTTTATATATTCTTGGTTTAAATCAAATACATTCCCAACGATAAGAATCTTTCATAGAGTCAGCTACCAGGGACAGCAAGATAAGTTAGACAGTTGGCTGGTGGCATAATTATGCTCCAATATAAAAATATAACCATTCTCTTTGCTTTGTTAATAGCTGTGGCAATTTGAAGCAACTCAGAAAAAAGCAAGAAAGGTATCTGGCTGTCTGAAAGTCATCACACAGCACTCCTGTGTAATGCTTACTTTGAATAAAGGGCTGACACTGTATTAGAACATGACACACCAGTCACAATTTTTCAAAGGACAGAAGTGGTTTTTAAATCAGAAGTGAATGTGTGTTTAAGCCACTTTTCAAGACATTCTTACTGCTGTCCTCATGAATGGCATGACTGCCCCAAAGTCACTGCAGCCTCATAAGAGATGTGATCATTGGGCAATTCCATCAAATTAAGAAGTGAAATCCAGGGGATGGCCAAGGGGCTCTGATACAGTTGCAAAATTTTCCACTCAAATAAAAAAAAATTAAAGAAGCTTTAAAAAATAATGAATCACAACAGATATGAGAGGACCCTGCTTCCCCACCTGGATTTTTTTCATTTGCTTGATGAAGAGAACAAATATCCCCACAACCACAAACACATCAGAAACAGGGACCTTGGTTTTCTAGAGCCTGTGGGGATACAGAGCTAGGAAGGAGCAAAATCCATCAGCATGGAGAACTCAGGCTTTTTATGCTCTCCTGTACTGCCATGCGTCTCTTACTATTCATGTGAAGAATTATTTCTACCCTTCAGATTTAAGAAATTCTTTGTCATATGGAGGGAAAGTTGCAAAACTAAAAAAAAAAACCAAAGAAAACAAAACAAAAACCAAAAAACCAAAACACCACCCAAAATAAACAAAAAAACCAACAAAACCCCAAACAAAAAAAAACCACACCAACCAACAAAAAACGCCAAAACAAAAAAAACCCTCCAAAAATAAAAAAAAAACCAAAAAAAATCCCAAAAACTCCGCAAAAACTCCGCAAAACCAAAAAAACCTTCCCTGAAAAACCCCCAAAAAGCAAACATAAAGACCTCCCAAAAAAACCTAAAAAAAAAAAAAAAAGAAAAAATATACATAAACCCCTCAAGTTTTCCTTTTCTTTGAGATCAGAAGAAATTATCATTACCAAATTTCCCTGTGCACTTTTCCAAAAAACAAAGTTGTGGTGGTACACCAAAAAACTAAGCCTGGACACTTAAATCAGTACAAGTTTGGCTTTACATGCCAGGGAAATAAAATGTGCAAATGGAAGAGCTTCCTAGGATTCCTAAGACACGGCTTCACTTCTGGACTGACACCAGCCAGCCCTACCTGCTCATTCCCCACCCACTCAGCTCTACCCATGCAACTCTCCAGAACCACAATCTAAACCATCTCCACGGAAAAACAAAACAAAAACCACCAAACCACATGTCCCTTGAATGTTGCTTTTAATTTATCAGCAAATTTATCAAAGAGTGTTTGATACAGTTCCTTCCTCCCTTGACTTGCCCATCAGTGAAGTCTTATTCAGAGCAAAAGGCAAAACCAAGACCCTCTCCTGACTCTCTCTCCACAAAACATACAAATAACAATAAAATCACACAGTAAGGGAATTAAAAACCACAGATTTGAGCACATCCCTGGCTGCTCAGCTCTCCCTTTTGACTGTAATCATCTTAATAAATTTGTTATAAACAAACTTAAAAATAATTTTTTCCCCTCTGCTCTCCGTCTAATCTGCCAAAATTCAACATCCTTTTCTTCATAGGGACTCAAGCTCTTTTTAGGAACACTAATATTAGAGTTGAGGCTGGTTGCATAACTTCTAGCACAGTGAAGTCCTGAACTAGGAGTGGAATTACTAATATCACTGAAATTCTCCTATTCCTAATAATAATAAATTGAAAATGACTGCTTGGCTTATCTCTGTAAGTAATGGGATCACATTAAGACAAGTGTACTGAAGATAAATATTGGATATGAACTCCTGACAGGAAGACATCGTGGAATGAGAGATGGGAAGAAGTTCTTTCCCTTGAGTTACATTGGCAAGAAAGGAGCAGAAGTTGTAACACCACAGAAAGGACTGGGCTGGCCAAAAGTGCAAGGGGAGAGAAAACCATAAACTAGATAACTTATTTTCAGTTTCAGGATTACAGAGTAAGTTTTGGCCTAAAATCTTGGGTGATCCTGACTAGAACAGCGATATTGAACTTTGTGGCTGGAAAAAAAAATAGGAAAGAAGAAAACATTAAGGCAAGTATTTGTTAACAATTTTTTAACAATCCAGACTGCCTTAATGCTTAAATTTAGACCATCATGAACAGGATCTGCCTCTGACATAAACTTTAAATATTCTTTTAAGGTGTATCTATAATTCCTGGTACAAAAGTTCTCTGAATTAAAGGAAAAAGGGCATAGATTAATTTGATTCTACACAGAGTCCAACAATTGCAAGAGCACAAAGATGGAGGTTGAATTTTTGCTAGTTTGAAGATGGAAGTTGAATTTTTTTTAACTTCCACCTTAGAGGTGGAGGATGGAGCACTCAGTGCTGGGATGGGCAGGTCAGAACTCTGCAGGCTGGCATTACCTCAGAGGTAAGGAGTGCTAAAAATGACATTGTTTACTGATCAGCTGGCAACTGCCAGCCACTCTGAAGTAAGAAAAGGGGAATCAAAAAATGGGAAGAAGTCTTGTAGCAGGAGTTTAACTGCATGTTTCAAATTACTTTAAGAAATCCCCTCCATCTTTTGTGGTGGTGACCTTGATCAGGACCTGCTTCTACAAACATCCAAACATTTTCTAACCCAAAGAAGTACAGCAAATCTCCACATTCAATTAGATGCACAGCCAATGTGGATATCTAGGAATTAATGTGGGTGTCTCCTTGCCTCTGCCAGGGCTCTGCTGCAGGGGTGGCTTCCTCAACCAGGAGAGCACCAAAACAAATTTGTTGAAGCTGCATGGCTGCAACGAGGTGAGGGAATCTCACTGCTGGGCTGCATCTCTGTTCATGACTGATGACAGCTCCCAGTGACCGTAGCCAGCCTCTCTTCCCTACCTTTTATAAAAAGCAATTGTCTTAATGTCTCACAGTGTTTTGCATAGCTACCTGCTCTCAATAAAACTCTACAGGGATTTGGTGTTTTTCTAGTGCTTGAGCAGCCATCTGACACCTGGGGAAGTGGGAGCTGCTCCTGCCCAGGCCAGGATTCTCACAGCAGCTCCAGGGGGATCAGAAAATCCAAAAGCAAGGTTCCAGCTCTCCCAGACTGAGCAGAGCTAAGCCTGGCTTTCCAGGTCTATTTACATTGCATACAGGCACCTCACTGCGCTGACCCTGCAGGCACAGCAATTTTGAGGACATCTCAGAGATCTCAAATCTGGTTTTAACAAAGCCAACAGGCAAGCAAGTTCAGGCCTCCAACTCAGCAATGCGTGGGCTTCACCTTCAGTGTAAACATGTCAGAGAGGAGTTGGAGAGCCCAGAGTCTGCCCAAACTTCGGGTGGGTGAGGCAAGCAATCCTTAAACCATGCTGCTTTTCATCCTTGAGCTTCTGAAGTGCTGAGATCATTTTGGCTTCCCTTTGAGTCAGCAAGACCCCCCGAGGATGCTGTGCCTTCCCTGCAGGGCACAGTGACTGTCCAGGTGTGAAAGTAAAGATTTTGAGGGGAATCTTTGTAGCTACCCATATTTCAAACCCCAAAAATCACCTGGTCCCACACCCCAAGAGCCTCTCCTGGCCTGGCCTGTGATAACTTTCAGTGTTTGATAATTTTAATCAGAGGTTATCAGCAGAACAGTGGATAACAAACTGTTGTAATGATTGATAACAAACCGTTGCAATGATCTTTTTATTCCTTTTTCTCAGGGAAAAAGAAAACCAGGATCACTGAATGTTAGTTTATTCGAGACTCACAAATACATTCCTACCACTCTTTACAGTGCTGCTTTCACCAATCAGCTGGGTCACAGATAAGTGGAGAGAATAAGTGCATGTATATATTCCATTTCTGTCCCCCTGCATCACAGAATAAGATCATTGCCAATATTATCTGTAAAAGCACACCTGAATCAAGGGTTATTCACACAGTAATCACTGTAAAACAATGCAACAAATCTGGATTTCTAACTAGAGTCTGGTCAGAACAGAGTAATGCTGCTGAAAGAACATCCAGACAATGTGGCTCTGCCCATTACCTACAGATAAAAAAACCTCTTTGGCAGGGGAGATGTTTACAATTGCCCTAATCAGAAGCTTCTCACAGATTTTTATTCCACCCTGCACCTTCTGTTGTAAATCAGGCTTTAAAAAGCAGATAGCAGCACTGTGATCTCATGTCAAGAGTGAGAGATGTTTAATGGGCCTTTAAATTGTTTGGTTTAGAAAATACACATAGCACTGCCAACACAGTAACTCCCCACCATAATTTTTTAGCTTGCTCTGTCTTTATGCAATTAAAAACAAAAAAGGAGATGAAAAAAAAAATCAGTATAAATAGTCTTATGTTTGTTTGCTTTTTTCCAATACACTCCTTTCTGGTTTCTTTGTATCCCTCTCCAACACTCCAAGAAAAATAAAAAAAGGCTGATTGTATGAATCTGAGCTGAATGGTCACTCTTTCAGAGGAGTGTTAGTGCATGTTTGAGGTGCAAATGAAAATCAAGAGGCCATAGAGCACACAAATGTGTTAAAGCTCTGATTCCAGAACACAGGTAGGAGGCTTAGGCACTTGGGGTTTGCATTTCGCTTCTTTCTGGGCTTCTTTGAGAAACTCAGCTGTTTTGTTTTTAATAATTACTTGACATGTGTTGTTTAAAGTACGACAAACTATCTTGCTCAACAAGTGTATGTCTTGAACCCTTTAGAGATCTGATGAAATATAGTTTGTTATGTACATGTATAAGTTTTCAGAGGTCTTTTTTCCCATCTCATTGTGTAGACTGCTGCAAATATCGAAGAGTCCAACTAGCTTTTGTTTTCCTTATCAGGTGACAACCAAAATGAAAGTAGATCTTTAGCTTTTCAACAAGCCTGCATATTTTTCCCCTGTTAAGTCCACTTTGCAGGTCTCAAATATATGAAAGCTTTAAAGGCTCCTAAAGGCAGAACAACTTGTTTTCTATTTTTGTTTCCTGTGGATGCATCTATGCAAATTTGCTCCAGTAACAACAAATTATTTTAGGTCATAAAAACACTGAGCAGGGAGATAGAAAAAACAGTTGGTTCTGAGGGTCTGCTGCATCTCCTAGTGCTCCTTAAAAGATACAACATTATAGTGCTGATTAACTTAATAAGCTGGGCTAATTACAGAAAGTTCCAGAAGACATTGGAGAGTCAGAAAATCCCTAAAACTAACAGCAGGTGATGCTATTTATACTTTTTTTTTTATAAATTACAAAATTATTTTGAAAATAAGTGCAGCTTGAGTGATAATAAATTAATTAAACATACATTGAATGGAAGAAACAAACACCCCTTTCTCCCCGATCCATAATTAAGATTTCTGGTTTCAAAAGATTGAGAAGGTTGAGCTAGTAAAACTCTGGACTGAAAAGGTAAGAAATTACAGAGTGCATAAGCTTTCTCTACTTGTAGCCCCAAAAGCACACAAATTGGACAGAATTTGTATTTTGCACCAGGGAAGAATTATAGGGAAAGGTTCTGAGCACAACAAGATTGGCAGCAGTGTTTTAGGGGTACCAGAAGGAAGCAAAGCTTTCAAGGAGAGGAAAAAGGTATTTCTTGGAAAGAAGAGTGTGTTCATAGCTGACAGTGTGAATTAAGTGAGAACAACCAGAGTCCAACAGGTTGCAAAGTAATGAAAATATATCATAAGAGATTCTTCCCTCATATGAAGCCAAAAGGGAAAGCTGCTGCTCTGTAAAGAAAGAGAAGCAGGAACTGGAAAAAAAATCCAAACCTGTAGGGAGTTTTCATAAACTAAACTTTGTTTTTCTGATAAAAACATGTTGGCAAACCTGTCGTCGAAGGTGAGATAGCTAAAGAAAAAAAAAAGTGATAAACTTATGTGGAACTGAAGAACTGAAGCAGGAGGAAAAACAAAGGTCCTAGACTCACTCTCGTGTTAAAACACCAGCTAATGTCTGCAAAAGAGTTATGTAAAAAAAAAAAGACAGGAATTCACAAATTATTTCTTGATGCTTCAAACAAATATCTCGGGTCAGGCAGAATGATAGCCCATTAGCCACTCTGGATCACCTGCATTTAAAGCCTGGGGAAGAAGTGAGCAGCTCTTCTCCCTCAGTGCACCACCTGACCTGACTAGCACAGAAAGCTTCAGCAAAGAGATCCACAGTGGAAAATGTTGACAAGAGAATTGCAAAATCAGAACCTAGTGACACAAATAGAGAGTAAGATAAAATGCAACACAGGTTTGCTAAAGGTAGGAGTTGACAAACTTGACATCCTCCTTTGATACAATTTTCTAGACAAGGGCAACACAGCAGATCTAATCTGTTTGGTATTGAGAAAAGCACTGGATTTTGTGTTACACATGGCATTCCTAGTTAAAAGGGAAGGGATGAGGATTAGAACTGCATAGTTAGCAGCAATACAGCCAGTCCTGCACGGGTACAAGAGTCAGCAGGGCTGGCAGGTCTAAGTGCCAAACCAGAGGGATGTCTGAAAACACTTTCCCAATGGCTGGCCCTGCAACAACCTTTATTTTCATTCAATACCCTGACACACACTAAAGAAGCCTGCTCAAGTTTCCCAAGAACCACATAGTTCAGAAAATATTGTCAATGTATGTTGTTATTATATTGCAAAGGTCCCATATTGTTGTCTCCTCATTCCAAGAGTTCCATACCTCCTTGGTGTTTCTCGTGGGCATCTCCTCCAAGCACTGACTCTTCCTTCTTCTCACAACAGCCAACTGACTCCAGCTCCCCCTCAACCAGCCACCCCACTGTTTTATAGCACTCTTCTTATTGGCTACAGCTGCAGCCTGTTAAAGTCAGACCTGCTCCTAATCTTTACTAATTGGCCCAGCTGCAACTCCTTAAGGGTAAGATTACTTTCTGTACTACCTTTATTTACTTATATTCTATCCCCCTACAACATACAGCAGGATCCAAGTGCTGCAGGGCTGCATCTGCATTAGTGTTTTTTGGAGCAGTAACTCTCCCTGCAAGCAAACATTTGAGGAGTCAGCCCAGTTCTTGGTGGGGTTTTTGCTACTCAGGACCAGGCTAGGGATAAAAGGAGCTCCTCTCTGCTTTCATTGTCCAAAATTTAGAACACGGGGGCCCTCAGCACAGTGAGACAGGAGCAGATTTGCTAGGTGGAACAGCCTGTGCTATTTGCTGATGCAGACAGAGCACCGATCTCCTCCAGGACTTCAGGCATAGAAAAGATATATAATGTACACAGTTCCAGGTCACACATCTAAGATTAAGAAAAAAACCCTCATATTTGGAAATGCCAGAGGGGAAAAGAGGTTAAGGCTTCATCAGATGATGGTTTTGAAACAGAAATGTAATACTGTAGGTGTGCCTGTGAGGAGAGGGAACACCAGAGCAGACTAGCCCAGAGTAACCCACACCTGCACCTTGGCTTGCCTGAATTTATCTCCTATTTTTAGGCTACCACAGCCTCTGTTTCAGAGCCTTTGCAGCTCTCCAAGGAGGACTGAATCAAGTGAATCACAGCTCAGTTCCTGGCAGGACACAGCCAGCAGCCCCATCCAACAAGGACCAGTACTTGCCCGGTTGGAAAAGGGAGGAAGAGGGGCACTGCCACTGCTCTGGGGCACTGATGGCTGCTCCAGCCTCCTGGGGCAGATGCCACAACTGCAGGGGGCTCAGCTTTCCCCCTGACTACCCATGTCACTTCACACCCAGGGGAAATCACCCAGGGCTGCTCAGGAGCATGGCACAAGTGTGGGCTGCTCATCCTCCTGAAGTGCTGCTGAGGACAGCCAACACTGCTGTCAGGTGATTTCCCTTAAGAAGAGGGCTCCAGGACTGCCTCTACCACTCAGCTTGTGAAATTTCCAGTTCAGAGAGGCTGACACCTGCTGCCTTCCACCTGAGACACATTCTGGGCATCTGGGGACAGCCAGCAGCCCACACTAAAGCTCAGGAATGGAGTCAGGCTTAAAACACACACGCAGTCCTAACATAAAAAATATAACACAGACAAGGAATGGAAGGCAGTTAAATGGGGTGCAGAATTGAAAGGGGTCAGCATGGGCAGGCAGCCCAGACCCCCTTCCCTGCCTTTGTCTCTGAGCTTGTGATCCTCCTCCACTGGCAGCAGGAGCCTGTGCTCACCTGGAGCCCCTGCAGTCACTCTGCAAAGGGAGATCCATCCAGAGCCAGTCTTAGCAACTCCTCCAATTCACCTGGTAATGTTTTTTTTTTTTTTTTTTGCTTTTTTAGGTATGCTTGAAAGCTAAGAAGGAATAATTTTGATTCTTCAGTCAAAGTGAAGAATTTTTCAGGGTGGAAACCTCCCTGAAAGGCTCCCTGATTCATGGAATATTAACCTACTTAAGCTACATTATGCTCAAAAGCTATGGTGCTGGATGACATGGAAAATCCTGAGGGAGCTAGATCAATCAGAAATTAAGACTTCCAGATGCCATTTTATAAATTAATGATTTGGTTTCCCATTTGTACAAGTGCTGATGTAAACAACAATTCTCAGAAACCTCCAAGTGTAGAAAAAACCAAAAGGGCCCAGCAGCATATTTTAGTGTTACAGTAGTTCAATAAGTGCATTTATTGCAGTTCCTTGGGGGGTTGTGCAATATGTATCATAGACAAAAATATGTTTTATGGGCCAAATCCTGCTCTCAAACTTCATTAGAGGCTTTAAACTGGCATAATGGAAAATGAACATGCTTCCTCTGAGATCTCCAAATCTCTTTTGAAATAAGGACAAAAATAGGAACTAAAAATATTTACCATCTGGAAGGCACAGATAATCTACAAAAGAGGAAAAAAAAAAAGATGCAAAGTATCCACCTACTCATTGGAATTGATTACCTCTTCTAGGTATAGAAAGCCATCCACCCAAGTTTTCTTCTTTTGGCACGCTCTGCCACAAGTTAAAACTGTGTGTGACAATGATCAAATGAGTGTTGATGCCTTTTTTTTTTCCCCTCTGAAATCTCACTTAGCAGATTTATCTTTATTAAAACAGGCAAGAGCTGTTTGTTCTAATTGTGCTAGGGATAAATCATGGGGTTGTTTGGGAGCTCATTCTAAGGAAAGGCACAGACACCCCCCATCTGAAATTTTGGTTGTCTCATCCTGCTATACCCCTGTTTGTGAAAGGATTGAGCTGCCTACAAAAGCTCTGAAAAATTAAATAAAAACAAATAGTTAAAGAAAAAAAGCAGAAAGAAAAAGGAGTTTCCAGCTTTTGTGTCAGGACTGTAGGATCAGCCCATTCAAGTGCCAAAAGCTTACTGATAAAAAATTGTGTTATGTCCACGTGCACTCAACAGCTAAAAAAAAAAAATTGGACTGAAGTTTTACAAACAATCTTTTCCTCTTAAATTTCTTCCCACTTGAGTGCTGAGCAGCTACATAGCAAACTCCAGCTTCCAAGGCAGAGCAAGGTATCCTAAGAAGGCTTTTTGCTTTTCTAATAAAATAACTTTATAACAATATTGTAGGAGCATTCAGCTACTCCCTATGCTTTGGGTCTAGCAAACCTTCTAGAAACCACAGTGCCCTTAGAAAGAATTATGGTTGCTTCAGTTACTTATCACAATCATTCAAATGGCTTTAAAAATACATGCTTCATTTTGCTTAATATATTTAAGACCACAGTGAAGGGGAAAAAAAAAGTATCCCAGTTTCCCAGGATAAATAATTGCCAAAGCTGGAGGGTCAGTTTCTATCCCTCCAGGCTTGCAACAAATCAAAGGCATTGCTTGAGAAATGACTATGGATAACTAGGGAAATAACTAGGAAATTACTAAGAAGCTATTTTGTCTATGAGGATCCAGTTATAAACCGATTACAGAAGGAAATAATCTGTTCCTGCACCCTAAAATTGAGCTGTCTGTTCATTATTTTCAATAAATTAGGGCAATCCCAGAGTGGAGGAACATTGTGTTGCCATTTGTGCTGTTGGGGCTCAAACATGAATTCTGGTAAAAGTGGCTGTGACCCAATCCTCCTGTCTTGTCCAAGGGTAGAGACAGAGTGGAATGAAAAAACTGATTTTTTTCCTACACTACTTGAGACAAAGCATTTGGGGGAAAGAGGCTTTTGTGGTCTCTCTGAGGAATGAGAGGAAATGAAAGACTGTTTTTGGGGAAGGTTAGGAACAGCACAAGCCTACTGAATAGCCATTTATATTTAGGATAACTCTTCCTTTGCAAGTTAAACTATTTCTACTTACTGCTCCTCTGAAGACAAATGGTTGCTCTGTTAGGCTCACTTCCACAGACCCTGCTTACAGAGCATTGCACAGACACTGATATTAAATAAATCATAAGCAATTTGGAGGATAGAAATGTGGTAAAACAGACACCATACTGACCAGAAGGTCCACAGGGTTTGTTATGGGCTGCACACATTCCTACTTGGGGGCACCAGTTGGAATCGAGCAAGAATCAACAGCGTGACATTTACTCAGTGAAAAAACAAATGCAATAATCTCAGCACACCACAAAGTGCATCCACACAAACACATGAGCACATCAATCCTGTGCTGGCAAGCACTGCAACACCTGCCAGGGAGAGGGTTTGTGCACAGACAGAGATGAAGAGAGGCAGAGCAGCAAATGCTGCTGGCCAGCTCCTGAAGCTGATCATATCTGGGGTGCTTCAGAGCACAGGGTGGGAACAGGCTTGAAGGAGCAAGCTGGGCATAGACCCCAACTCCAAGAAATGGTCAACTAGTGGACAGCTACTCAATGGTGTCCAGCCTCCAGTGGATAATTTCAGAGATGAACATGACAAAACCAGCAGGGCTGGGCCAGTAATGAGTTGTTTACTGTTGCTTTCTCAAATGTGATAATGCAGCATCCCTACTTCCCAAGGAGATAGGAACAACTAATCAAGAAATCCAGAGGTTTTCTCTAACCAAGAAATCCAGGATTTTCAAATCCTGTTTTGTGTCTTACTGACTTAAGACAGCACTGATTTATGGTCTGAAACCTACCCCTGAAATTGCCCCGAGTGCAGGTAACTCATTTTGTTTCAATAGAATTTTGCTGGATTAGAAGACAATTTTGGTTTGTTATGTAGACAGTCTTCCATTTATACCATCTTCCAGTTTAACACTATAAACGACTTTCATATTATCCTTTGCATCAAAGACCTAAAAACATAATCCAAAGACAAAAAAAAATTCATTTCCTGACCCACCCTTCTCCAAGTGTTTATTATTTTAGTTTCATGTAAGCTTTGCTATGATAATTCCCAAGGTCAGACCTTCAGCACTACATGAGATTTAGACTGGAACACCATTTTTCCCCTCCCATCCAGATTCTCATGCTCACAAAACAGCCCAAGCACTTTGGCTAGAACTTTTCAGCTCCACATGAAGGCACCAAATGAATTACAGTACACACTGTATTCAATAACAGTGAATACTTCAAAGCTTCCTAATAACTAGGGCATGAATGTAAAATGTGTTGCTCTGCACATCTAAGAGTTTTCCCCTTTCTCATCATGTTCTTTGAAAAGGTGGCTTTATTCAGATTTTTGTGACTGTTCTTGTTCTACAAAAGCACTTTTAGGATTTTATTGAGGTTTACATACACCAGTGTTCAAGACGAAAGGCTTTCATGTCAATTATTAATAACAAAATCTTTCATCTGTCTATTTAAAAAAATAAAAACATGATCCTTTTTTTCCCTCATTTTGATGTTTAATTTAGAATGAAAATCAAACTCTTTAAAAAAGTTTTCCTCACTATCACAAGGGAAACTATGATGCTTTTAAGAATTCTCTCTATGAAGATAATGCATACTAAAAATAAAATAGAAAATAATAAAATAAAGGGCTTAATCCTTTTTTAAAAAACGTTGAGCATACTTAATGATTTCAACAGGAGTGGAAATGCAGTTAGGATCTCTTGGAATCAGAACACAAAATGCTGTTCCTACTAATGTATTTGGGGATAATCAGCTCATTGGCTTAGAAAGTGACTCAACAGGGACCTCATGAGCTGTAAAAAAATGGAAATATTCCTGATTTAAAGAAAACCCCACTTGGTTTGACACCTATTCCTTTAAAACATCTCAGCAAGACCACAGACTGTTCCCATATTAGCCCAGAGCACGAGGGCTTGTCCTGTGGTGACCTGGAGTCCTGGTGCCCTTGCCATGGTGCAGTGGAATTGCTGTAGTACAAGCAATTAAAGTCACTGGTGCTCTGCAAGAGTCATTTCACAGCCCTTGGTGGAGCTTTGCTGCCCAGGCTCCTGTCCAGGAGCTGTGCCTGTCACATTTCATGGCATTTTAAAATTAGAGCAGCAAGTGGATTCTATTTCATTTATTTTTATTTCTGCAGCACTGACTACCACAGAAAAATCCTGCTTCCCTGAAACACTCATCAGGTGTCAGTTTATACAGACTTCCCTTCAAAATTTCAGAAAGACCTACCAAATTTCCTATTTAGGGTTTGAAATGAAATTATTTTGTTTGAGACAGCAGTGCTTTCAGTTCTTTAATTTAATTGTAGAAAGTTCTTGCCCTTCTAATTACGTTTACATTTCAATTAAGACTCAATATTTCTGGCCTGATTTCATGTTTCTAACACATTTCATCACTGAATTTTGAGCTATTGGTGGATGTACCTTTGGGTGCTTTCCTACAGCCCCAACACAATGCAAGTGCTAGAACAAACTGCACAACAAAAGTCAGGTGGTTGCACACCTGGTCTTGATGTAGTCTCCCCCATCAGCTCTAGGAATCACACTTATTCATGTCTCCTGTTTGCAATACAAGCACAAAAGGATACCCAGATGCATCTTGGAACTCATCTTTCTAAAATGTGACTAGATTTATTTTTAAAGGAATCAGCAGATAAAATAACCCAAGTATATTTTTTCTGTAACTTTTTCTCCCTTTACACAATATAGCTGCACTTCAGAGCAGTTCCACATTGCTTTCTCTGTACAGAACTGATTAAACTTTGATTGTCTTCTCAAGAAGCTCCTATGACCATTAAAGCTGAATTTGTTTCATGGTCTTCACAAAAAAAAAAACAAACCAAAAAGAACCCCAAACAAACTCAAGCCTCTAAAAAGTTTGGAAGCCATTCCAAAACACTACTTAAAAAAACACAAGAACAAGTTCATGTTATGCATTTGACAATGTAGAGAGAGGAAAGATAAGATTGTTGCTTAGGTCTAATGACAGGGATTAAAATGTTTGAGCTGCCATTTCAGCTTCAGTATTGATTAATCATATAATCTAATCTCTGACACATTATAGCCACACCGTGCCTCAGTTCTACCTTCTATACATTGAGGACAAAAATATTCACCCCCATTTCTGAAGAGGTTTAAAAGTTTTGGGAAAAGAACACCAGATAAGTAAAAAAAACATTATAATCATCAATGTTGGTTATCGGAGCTGAAGGGGCTCCCTGCACACATGGACTGATGGGTGCTTTGGGAGGAAAATGAAGTGTTTGGGCAAGACTCTCTCTTTTGTTACCTTTCTGTCTTTAATTATTACTTTTCATCGTCTGATTAGGCTAGTGCTGATCTGGAAATCTTACCCACACTCAGAAGTGAAATAAACCCCTCACCTTTTTATTGGCCAGCACTGAAGCCCTCTCACTGTACATGGAGGTGAGTTAATTACCTATTCTTGCTTCCCCTCTTCCCCCCCTGCCCCACAAAGGAAGAGGCTAATCTTGTTTTACTCCTCGTGAATGATAGCAAAGGCGTGATTCATTTGCTCTAATTTAGTCACCATCTGCCCAGGCTCTGAGGCAGGTACCCTCATCCCTGTTTATTATCAGCAGAGAGAAACAGGTATCTCCAGAGAGCAATTTATCTTATCCTTAGATGGGGGTGGCTAAAATAGGTCAGAAAAATCCCACTCTGGAGATATTTATTGTATTTCTGGGAGCATTAAGGGAGCCTGAGGTGACTGGCTCAAACTTGGGTGCATAACTTTGAGACATCCCACACAGGATATCCACAAGAGCTGCTAAAATGATATCATAATTCTCACTGCAGACTGATACAACCTAAATGAGACTGACATCTCACAGCACAGATAAAGTCTGGCACGGACAGTCATCGTTAGCTACTGTGAATTTGATGCCTGACATTAATCAGGAGATAATAGTGAGATTGTAGCTTTGAGAGCCATCAGATGAACTCGACCCAGTCACCATTAATCAAACACACTTTACTTTCACATCCCATACTTTGGGGCCTCCATGCATGAGGCAGTGATGCTAAAATGTGCAGCTGAGCATCTCTTTTTCTGGAACAGCAAGTTCCTTATTGCTAATAATAGTAAATGAGTTACTATTGATTCTCAAACACTGTGGTCATCCCAGTCTAACCATTAACCTTCCTGCAAGGTAGGAAGGTTCCCTATCAAAAGGAATCAATCTTAAATTTGGGACCTCACCTTAAAAAAAAATAAAATTAAAAAGTAGGACACTTAAGGTTTGTCATGATTGCTCAGAAGATTGATTAGAGGTACTTTTGACAAAGTAATAAAGATGTAGGAAGATTTATTTTGCCACATAAATCCAAGCACAAGACCCAGATGTTGTAGGCATGTGGGTAATCATCAGTGCAATGCAATTGTCACTCAGGGGACTGTGGTGCACCTTACAGGGCACACTGCAACAGCACAGAACAGTTTAGGACAAGAATTAGCTAAACATATGGAGCTGCTCACACTCCTTCCCAAAAAACTCTGCTTTCTATGCTATTAGCAGAGAGAATAAATTAACAAAGAAACTGCCAACAAATCCAAAAAAAGAAATGAACAAAGGTGGTGCTTCTGTCTGTAAAAACAGAAAGCTGGTACCTCCAGAAAGCTGTCTTGAGTTTCCTCTCCTGCACTCCTGCTGCCATCATAATCACTTCTGAATATTGCAGTTGCTTCTTTTACTGTTTTATTAAATCCCAACTCTTCAGACTTCAGGTATTGGAGGTACCAAACATAAATGATGTTTTGCTCTGGGAAGGGATTCTACTCTCAGCAGCATGGATTTTCTTTCTTTTCTTTCTTTGAGTTAATTCAATGTGACACCATCACCCTCCTCCCCAGCAAAAAAACAATTACCCTGTTTTGAACTTAGGCCACTTTTTGCTCATTATTTCCTCTTTTCTTAGGTTCAAATGACTCTCAGTCTTAGCAGCTGTCCCACAAAGCCTCAAACATAATTTTTCATCCCAACAGGAACATCACAAAAGGAAAATTTCCTCTCCCAGAAATGCCTTTCAAGGGGCCTTGCACTTCAAAGTCAAGCCAATCCTTGAACATTTGACTTTATATCTTTTCCCTTTTTGAGAGAATATATTTGCCATTAGATACAAAAAAAGGTGAAATATGAAAAAATTGGAGTACTCACAAGAGTGAAGAGAGCACAGCAACCAACAGCCCTTCTGCTAAGGAGCTACTCAAGTTACAGTTGCTCACCTGATCCATATTTAAGGGTCAACCTCAAATTAGGGTGAGGTCAGAGAAATACTCAGACTTAAAAAAAAAAAAACAAAAAACCAAACCTTTTTAAGAAGCTGTTACTTCTCTGCATGGAATGACAGAAACTGTTGGGCTCTTCTATTACAGCCTTGATCTTTATTTTAGATTATTTCCCAGCCAACAACATTTTGTGTTTTGTGGTAACATGCACAACAGAGACCCTGTGTACAAAAACCCATATCCACACCCTCTATATTTTCAACAGGAATCAATGTAGTTCATGTTTTTTAAGTCAACATTTTATTCAAAGGATCCCCAACACGCAGGAAACTTTACCCAAACAACAGCAACAGGCCACTATTATTATTCTTTACAAGAAAAAACAATGGTTAATAGACTTACAATAAAATATATATCCGTCAATTAGGCTTGGAATTCCCAAATTCAAATGGGCATTTGTCTATAGATATTTTGTACAATTTTGTACAAATGCTTCACTTGCACACCCATATCTTAATTTACTGTGTTTATCAGGTATAGCTCCACAGACACATCCTTGTCTTGGAGTCAGCAATACTCTTCAATTTACATTTTAAACTAGTAAAATCGGACTAGAAAGAGGGTACTAAGGAATAAAATTACCTCTACAGGTTTGTTTCTTGGGCCAATATTGGAACTGTTAATAACATCAAATTCTCCTGATCCCTGGTTTAGCATTATTAACACAGGCCCAACTTTATTTTAAATCAAAGTTGTTGGAAAACAGAGCAGCACCAAGTCTAAAATGTGTGTGTCTCACTTGAATGCAAATTTGCAGTCAGATTTTTAGCTTTGTATGGCCATCATATAGCACCAAACAGATTTTTTCTGTGTTTATTGTATACAAATGATAATTGTGATATCTGGAGAATGCCAATCTCTTGCCTGAGTCTTAGGGAACCAAACTGAACTGAGTACAGATGCACAAAGCTTACAGCCTGAATGAAAGGTAAAATCATCCTGACTAGTGGAATAAAAAAAATTTAGGTCACATCACAGAAATACTCAAAAATCAACACTGCCCTGAATGTAAAATGAGACTGAAGCCAATAGCTAGCTTGAACTTTGTTCACAAATTCAAATTTCCAACAGCAGCAATGCCAGCTCTCAATGTTTTCTTTGGGACTGTTGTGATATTTGTTGTTCTTCTTAAAGTCCTGGCACCTGTGATCAAGGGATTAGGTGTTGATCTCTGCTTTCTTCTAAAATAAAAGTAACTTTTTCAAGTTTGAGGAAATGCTTCTAAATGTTGCCTGTGCATGGCAGGTCATGCAGTATTTCTTGCTGTGCTCCAGAGCACCAGACCCAAAGCAGCTCAGGAGCAGAAAGCACAGGGTGAAAATGCTCAGGGTGAAATGTTAGTAACTCCTGTGCAGGTGTTTGGGCTCAAGCTGTCTGCTATTAAGATTTTTGGAAAACTCTTTGTGATCTGCTGATATAAAGAATAGGCAGACAAAATTCATGTTTAAATCTTTGGGCAAAAACAATAGAGAAAGTGAATGAAAAAAAATTACCTCAACCCAATCTTTGCCCCAAGATTTGCTCCAATATCAGGATTTTTCTTGCCAGGTGAGATGCATGTGGGATGCAGGATGGTTCTGTAGCCTAAAAGGTTGTGAAGACACACTTGGATGTGAGAAATCTTTCCAGTGCTGTCCTTTCCATGTCCTGCTCCAAGAGGACTGTACAAGTTGTGTACAGGATATGGTTCGGTTTTCAGCCTAGAAATTTCAATCCACTCCCATCTCTAGTGGGACTAAAACAGTCACATTTCTAGACTTAGGCAGCTGTTAGGAAGAGGAAAAAAAATTGGCTATCATTTGGTAGGCACTCTGATCAGGTGCTGCTCATAAACAATATGATTTATAGGCAAGAAAATGTTAGTAAGCAGCCACAAGGAAAAGTTTGTTGTTCTTGTTAATTTTTCTAGGATTGGCTAGTAAAAAACCCAAGAAATTACAGAAATGAAAGAATGGAGACGGCCATTGGGAAGAAGAACAAACGATATCTTAACATATTTTCTGGTTTTGCATGGATTTTTCCTGTAAAGGCCCATCTGAATCAGAATGGTATTGGTTGTTATGATTCTAGAGTGAGGAAGAGTGAATTCTCCTATTCTCCTTACCCAGTAAACACTTCTCATTTCTGATGTTGTTTGAATCACTCTCTAACACAAAAGGTTTAAAATATGAGAAAGAGAAATCAAGGATACAAAGTCTTAATAGTTGTCTCATCTTGCTATCTGTGACTTTCACTTACTCTCACAAAAAACTTATGGCAGCACTGAAGTTGTGCTGGGTTTGCATATTTGTGAGGACTTCAGCACCAACTCCTGCCTGAATGAATAATGTGTGTTAATGTGATCCACCCTGCAAAGTTTTCCTCCAAAATATTCCTGTCCAAGGGACTATTATCAGTGCAGTTCCAGCTCCCAAAGTTCAGCCTTTCCCAGTGTTTGGAAAAAACACAATATTTACCAACTGCCTTTAAATTTTTATTTTTCATATACATCTACATCCTGGCACACAAAAAATATTCCAAATACTTTATGCTTTTTTTAGCTGTTTATTCCAAATGAAATAAAGCAGGCAATGTATAGACTAGATTACAGAGGGGATTTTACCTGCTGCTCTGAGGCCAGATGTGCATATAACCAACCCTGGGAAAGCACATTTCTAATTTTGCTGAACCACAAGACTGGAAATTAAATGAGAATTTCCATTCAGAGAGAGCAGGATTCCTGTAAGGGCACGAAGGGAAGATGTATGAGGTAAGAAAAGTATATTTAGGTATTGTCTGCCTTGATTATACCATCTCTTTTAGTTTTTCAAAGGAGTAGGAAACTGTCTGGCTTGCATTCTCAGCAAGTTGGGCTTACAAATGTTACTGAAGTGTAATAGCTCCCCCTGCCAGGTTTAGATAATAAGCTGCATTTCATACATGTGTAGATACCCTCACACACACTCCAGAAATAAATTAACACCTATGTCACCATTTGCTGTCACTTTAATCTTCAATGATTATTAGATTAAAAGAAAAAAAAAAACAAACCTGCACCTGATACCTAATGTGTATTAAAGTAATTTTGTAAAACTTTCAAAGAAGCAGATATTAATATTAATTTGAATTTAGTAGGGGCGAGAGAAATGTAAAATTCTTCCAAACAGTAAGGGAGAAATGAACTAAACTACAAAATTTTAATTTTGCATTAATTTACTGTTAACTTTTTAGTCTTCTATAAAATTAACTTATTTTTTAATCTCAGGCATTTAATTTCAGGAAAGATAATTGTGGTCTAAATCTGTTGACTACTGATGAGCTAGGACCAAACTCTTTGTGTTTGGTCCATTTTGTCTTCAATAAAACAATGAAAAGAGTTCAGAGCTAAGAGCCTTAACCTTCAGAAACCTACAGTTATGACTGATGCCAAGAAATCCTACAGGGTGATGCCGAAAGTCAAGCTATTAAAAAAAAAATGTACCTGAAAAGGTAGAAATCAAATCTCTCATGAAGTCCCCAGTCTTAAAAACACTCAACAGCTCTATGGGCAGGTGAAAATGTCTATGTAAGTGTCTGTATCTACAGAAGAGATACAGTGGTAATGACGAGGCTGAAGTCTTGAAAATCTGTGTGAAAATAAGTAATAATAATAATAATAATATGTACTTATTAAAGAAAATATATTTTTGCCATCCTCTGCTTCCTCTCCCATCTCATCCCCACCCTGGTTTATGCATTAATTTAGACCCAGCAAATTTTTTTATAATCTTGCAGTTAATGTTCAATGAGTCAGTCAGGCATCCTTCACCTTTAATGCAAATTACCAGTGTATGTGATTAATGAATTTTTTATTGCTGGCTGTTTACGATAGTCAGTTTGAAATATTGAGGAACTCTAAATTAGGTCCCATGGAAATCGTGGAATTGTTTAGGAAAGCGCAGTCATAATGTAGTAAAAAATTGTTCTTCAACTTTTCTTTTTCAGCTGCTGCTATTTGAGGTCACCTATTTTCCAAGCTGGGACAAAAGATTTTCCAGTGGATTTTCCAAGTCCTTAAATTTAAAGTCCTACTCTGGAAGGAGCTGGATGGGTAAGACTGAAAGGAGGGGTGTGATGTGGTACCTGTGGGAATCAAAAAGATGCTTGCTGAAAAAAAAATTCCTCCAGGAGACACCAGCTATGATTTTTAGAGGAAAGGCAGTGGCAGAGCCAGGTGAGGCTGGTGCTGGAGCCTCTTTTCTCTCCCTGTAAAATGTGTTAGAACAGGAAGTGTTTATATGGAACTAAAAGTCCGCTTTGATCTCGCCGTAGTGACGGAGTTGACAAGAGCAGCAAACAGTTGCAGAGTCTATCTGTCATGATTTGAGATGCTGAGCTTCAGGAATACACAAGAGGAGATAAAATTGAGATGAAGATAAATGTGCTTATTTCCTAATGGCTACTCCATTTCACCGTCATGAGCACGGGAATTCTCAGGCACAAAAAGCACCGTATTCAGAAAAAGTCATTCAACAGACACCTATTTTTCAAGGCTGTCCATTGCTAAGTGAGAAACACAAGGGTACACTTTAAATTCTTTTGGCTCATTGTTTCACCCTTATTCCTCTCATAACTTCTAAGGAAAAAAAAAAAGAACAAATTTTTATCTTTTAATGCTTTGATATTAAACCATTGGACACTTCCCAAGCTGTGATCAACTCCAAGCTCATATCCTGTGCTGCTGGCAGCTCTAATAGTATCAGGATGGATCCCAGGAAAAGCTGTAAATTGAAATCAAGGATTTTTTTACAGCTTGAAGTCTTGTGTCCTTTATAAGTGATTTTTTTTAATGTCTGTTTGTATGAAATCAAAGTCAAGGCTCCTGTTCAACAGTAATCTACAAATTGGGACCTATTTTGCCCATTTGACCAGAAGCTTGAGAAGTGAATACTTGGTTTGAGAGACACCAAATAAATACAGGAACTTGCCAAAATGATATTTGAGAGGCAATATTGCAGATTCCCTAGATCATTAGTTACTTTTGAACATCTTACATTTCCCTTCTACAGTCTGGCTTCAGGAATCTATCTAGTAGGAGGCCAAGTCCATGAAAAGAGAATGAAATCATAAAATTAATCACAGATCAGAGAACCTCGCCTATTAGGCATTTTGTCTTTCATAAAAACATTACAAAGACAGAAAATAAAACAATACATGTTGATTTTTTGGGAGTACAAGTCAAGAACAGAGAAATCCATCTAATCTTTCATGGGAGGTGGGCAAAATGCACAATAATTTTCGTTTTGTAATATTCTGCTTTCATCATGAGAAGACTTTAAGTCTCTTTTGTATGATTAAGGTACACGGGTCTTAAAACAGAGAGAAGTGAAATGGTCAAGAGGTGACCAGGAAGAATGATTACACAGGTAAAGGACAAAGCACTCCTCTGCATGTCTCAAAGAGATTGGGGTATGGTTTGATTTGAGTTTATATCTGTTACTAAGCGCAGAAAATTTTGTAAATGCATAATTAGCATGTCCATTTGACAGCCTACATGATGTGCCAGTACATCTGAGGGAAAAGATCAAAGCAGAGAATTCACAGACTTGTGCATGCAACTATGGAGTTATTTTATGACGTTTTTCAGTTTAACTACAAATTCCACTTGTATGTAAAAATGTCATTTACATTTTTGCAGAAGTTCTTCTAAATTAACTATCATTATTTATTAATTTAACCTGATGATGTCTTATAATTAGAACTGCTGAGAGATTGACTACAGTGTGGCACATCCCTATAATTAGAACTGCATTGTTCACGACTGTAGAAGTTTTTGAGGTGCTCACTCACACCTCTGGTTGCTTGAGGAATGAAGTCGGTGAAAAGACCCAAAGACCCTGAAAATATGGGCATATGTAAATACATATAACTATAATGTTACAAATCTAGGCTAAGAGTGGTTTATTTTAAGTGATTTAGATGGCAAATATATGATATGGAAAGTGAATGGTAGCCCAGAAGTTTTTAGATTATACAGACTGGTTCCTTGGAGGTCTGGTTATATAGCTATATATATGCATTTTGATACAGATATAGTGGCAAATGATAGTTGCATGCCATAGTAATAATTGCTTTTTATTTACAGTAGTATGAATTGCTTCCATTTTATACTGGAATAACCAATAATAGATCTGGTCACTGACTTTCCCCATCAGTTCTTTCAGCCAAAGAGTGACTGACCCAGAAATTACTCTATTCTCTTTTAAAAGGAAGAGAAATCATGGAATAAGGACATCACCAACCGATAGGTTTAACTCATTAACTTTATTTCATATCAGAAGGATTGCATTGCACATCTGGGTCTCTAAAGAGGCCAGCAAAGAGAAAAGGAAGATGCTCTGTTCTCACTGATCTCTCTGGCTATGGCAAGGCACGGAGGCAGGGAGAGAAACTCCAGTTTTTTCAGGAGAGCTAAAACTGGGATGGCAAAGCAGCAAAACCTTCCACTTTCCAGATGGAGCATTGTTAATATTCTGGATTTGTGGCGCTGAGCTATTTTGAAACAAATAAAACAAAGTAATAAAAAAGGAAGTTCATTTGCCATATGGCTGTTTATTTCTCTTGTGCTACAGCTCAGAGATAAGTAATGTATGGTTTCTCAATATGGCACATCCACATGCTCCTCCCAGGTGTATAGGATCTAGCACACCTAGATTAACACAAGCCAAACTCCTTTTGATTGCATTGAACATGTGGCATCGTGGCTTAAGGGATTTTCTCCTTCAGCTGAAGTTTAAGACACATTTGACAGCCAGCAGAGGGAAAGATACATTTAGCACTGAAAGGAAGAGTACAGGGGGAAGAAGCAGGCGGATGCAAAGGCACAAAAGATAAAGTGGTTGGTTGTTCGATGTTTTCTATGTGAAATTAGTGCTTGGGAATTTGGGATTCAAATAAATATTTGTCTAAAGGGAGAGTGAGACATGAGCAGCGGCATCCCTGGCTCACCACCATCAGGAGATTTGAGCAGATACAAATTTGAGCAGACAGAAATTTCTGGTGCCCATCAGAGAATGACCAGAAATGGCAAAACTTCCAGTACACCTCAGGCGCTTCCAGGTCTGTTCAGGAAAGAAGGAGTGTTGCCTGTGTTACAGGCAGTTCATGGCATTTGACAGTAAATATAAATAGCATATATAAACATATTTATATGTATATAAAATAGAGAAAGCAATATCTAGCTAATGTTGACTAAATTTCCAGAATTTTCCTTTGCAGCATAGGGCAGCCACAGTATGCTGCTTTCTTCCCTCTCCTCTCTTGTATCAGCAGGTGCACCTTGAACTTTTTTAAAAAAGTAAAATTAAAAGAAATTTGCTAAGGGTCTTCATCATGTTTGATTTAATTTTCCTGAATTTGTCAAAGCAACCAAAGGAAGGTCAGCCACAAGCACTTCAGAAGTTTAAAGGATCAGTGTCTGTGTGTCTATTGCAGGCGAGCATCAGTGTTCTCTGCTCTGCTGCAGGGGGATAAAAGCATGGCTGAGGATGCCAGTGTCACATTGTAGGTAATATTATCCTTGCAATAGGACAGTTCAAATCTGGAATGGGTAACTAAGAGAAGCTACTCTGTTCCTTTTTCCTTCTTTGGTCCTGGTTTGAAGTTTTCTCTCTGATTTCTAGGGCATGACTGAGGTTTGGAGTAGAAACAGCAGACCACTGTACATAGAAGTGAAGTGCATATAGACAGAGAAATATTCTGGGGGATGTTACCACTGCCAGTCTCACACCTCAGTGATGAACATATAATGTACATGGGGAAAAAAAGGAAAAGTGTACTGAGAAGCTCACTCTCAAAGCAATTATTTCCACACCTTCCCTGGACTTTTCATTTAGGACAGCCATTTAAGAAAATCAGTGACAACATATAGAATAATTTAAATGACTTTGCAACCAATGGCATTCCAACCAAAGGCCTAAACCAAGGAAGTAAGGATATGGTACCCATAGAAAACCAAAAATGTCTTTTTGTTTGTTTGCTTTGCTTTGTTTTAATTGAGATGAGACCTCAGAGTTCCTGCAGGTTTTGCTGTGCAGAAAGTTGCGAGTAGGCATGAAGAGTAACTTGAGGGGGAAAAGTGTGGTAGCTCATCCATTTTAATTCTGGATAACAAGGCAAAACTTATCTGCTGATAGCTCTCTAGCTACTCTGATGATAGGAACCCCAGTACAAAGCACTTACCCAAGCACTTAATTTTAAACCCAGCAGTAATCCTGATTGAATCAAGACCTCTACCTTTGTGCTTAAAGTAAAGCATGTGCTTAAGTACCTTTTTGTATAGGGGCCTTAATTACATTATGTGTGTGAGAGGATATGATAATTTTAGTTGGCTTTCCCAAGAGAGCCTTTAGTTAATAAAATAACTAGGTTTAATACTCCACAGAGTCGTAGGGGAACAGAATTGTGCTCCTCCTCCTGAAGCCCAGCACAGGGTAGAAGGTAATTTAATTGTTGGAAGCACAGAAAGTGCTGAAATGCTGTATATATCTTAATATTGTACTGCAGGAGCTTGTTTGTTTCTATTATGCAATACCTTGGGAAACCACTGTGCAATGCTACCACCGGTTATTCATAACTATGTTTGAATTTACTGATGTTCAATTCCAGACTTTAGCTGTTTTACCAGATGAGAGAAAGGGAAAAAGTCCAATTAACAAGAATTTCTTTAAAGAGAATGAATGAAAACAAAAGCAAAAATAAAACTCATCTTCTTTCCCAACAGAACCACCTGCTCCAGTGAGGAAAATTCAGCACAATAAAGAGAAGACTAAAATAAAATTAGGGCAGATCTGTTTGCAAATGGTTTCTTCAAAAGCCCTTATTATGATTATTCTGTGATATTGTTCTGTGTGAAAAGCAGTGTTTAAGCTGAAGTGCATGGCTGTGAGAGAGTGGTGAGCAGAGCAAGGGCTGGTGAGCTCACTGTAGATCCTCAGACATCATCCTGAGGTGTTCATTCCAACCTTTGATTCCCCACAACACATCACCAAAATGTTTCCTGCACCACCAACTGCTCCCAAAAGTGCTTAAAGGCAACACCTCAAGGTAGTAATTTGGGCTGGGCAGCTTCAGGCAGGTGGAACCCAAGAGCTAGGATTCTACACTGCACAATTTACTCTGACACCTATGGGGTCTGGGAGAGATTTTTTCCTACTCGTTGGGTTTATTTCAAGTGGTGTTATGTACATAACATGAGTCTTTGTATGAAATTACATTGGGCAGTGCAGACCAGAGCTTAAAAGTATTTTCCCATAGCAGTGACTCTTGTGAAACAGCTGAAGTAAGGCTGAGCCATATCACATCAGGATCTGACAATTCTTTCGTCACTCTATTTGTTTGCAGCAGCAAAGCTGATTTTCCTTAAATGGCAAAGAGCAATAATTTCTACTAGTTCATTAATACATACTGTGATTTTATGCCGTGGGCAGGTTCCATGTTATATTATTTTGACAGCATCACAGTGTGCTTTTGCTTTATTATAAAACAGTCCTCAGCTGGGAAAAGAACAAAAATATTTTGAATTAGTGTAAGAAAGACACTTACATTAAAATAAAATTAAATAAAATAAAAACAAATAAATAAGAAGGAAATATTATATAATTTTTAAAATATTTTTAAATGGAAAAACTATTTTTACCTTAAAATAGAGAGTGAGATTTTTGCCCACATTCGTAATTTAGTATATGCAGTAATTTAGAATTAGGTTTTACAAAGCTAAAGATTAAAAAAATTATCCATTAGAAATGTTAACTGTAAGTGGCTTCCAAGAAATTTCTCCTCAGTTCTCTTTGGGATTGACTAGCAAAAGAGATTTATGGAGCTAAGTACAACTTCATGTACCCAACTTGCACAGTTTAACTCCTCATGGTCTATGGTCAGATGCCACATTTTGGCCATCAGCCTGTCTGTGGTTCTGTAGGATCAGACATTCCACACATTTCCTGATGCTCTGAATGCAGCAATCCTTTTACACCCACTTCTCATTGAGGGAGGAATGGATTAACAATAGTGATGTATCTGTGGGGTTTTTCACAGAAAACCCAGCAGCTGTGACAGCCTGCAGGTGTGCAGTGTACATGAAGGTCTGCAGTGCCTTCCTGGACTGCAGAGTAATAGAGAAATTACTATTTTAATAGCTACATGCTCAGGAGTGTCCTCCTCAAATGTGGGCACACAAGGCTGGCTGCTTTTCCAATCCCCTGTTAATGGCTGTGCAGGTGTACAAGCCCTCACACAGGATTTTGGGGGAGAGGTTGGATAAAACCAGCCTGGGTGTTAGGAAATTGCAGTTAAAAAAGTGATTTTCAATAATGTTACTATTTACAGGCTTAACCTTGCTTCCATCTGAGTCAGCAGCAGACATCCAATGATTTCAATACTGGAGGCTAAAGCACTCAATACCTTTCAAACTATAAGGTCAGAACACAAATTCTTGATGTATAGACCCCCAGCCAGCAAGGGAAAGAGGGGAAGAAATGAAGCTCTGTAGCAGAGATGTTAATAAATTTGAGACCTCAGCCCATCAGCATCAAATTTCAATCTGAATATGTATAAATTTCTAAGTAATAGAGGAACTAAGCTGGCAAAGTACATATATATTAGTCTAAACTCAGATTAGTTTCAGATACATGTAACAAACAGCATCCAACTTCAATCACTTGCATAGTTAAAGTATTTGAATGGCTTAAACTTAGCCATATGCTTAAATCTCTAATGAACAGAGACCAGACTGCCTTTTTTTAAAAAAGTCTTACATTTAACATTTGCCTAAATACCGATTTAGGCTCAGGGACTTAAATCTAAGGAATAATTTTAATTTAGAAAGACAGAGGTAAAAAGGGGGAGGAAATTCTTTTCCTCTTCTGAGATGGAAAATCAGACAGAAAGGGACTCTGATATTCCATATAACATCCCACAGCATCCTCCCCCTTCTGTTTTCACTGTAAATAAAAGTTCACTTACTGCCATTCACTTCACAGGAAACAACTAATTTGAAAACTGCTATTACATCTCCCCTCAGTTTTCTGATGTTCAGACTAAACAAGTCCAGTCCTCTCAAATTTGCTTGTAAGACATTTTTCTATGTGTCTTTGATCATATTTGTCATCTTCCTGTGGACTACTCCTGCTTTCTTCACATCTTTCTTAAAATGTAGTAACTTGAACAGGAGATCAGAGTTGAAGGCTTTACTGTAAAATTGAAAATATTACTGGCTGGGATTTTTATGTGATGCTTCTTTTTATACATGGCGGCAAGAGTGGTTAAAATGATTATTTTTTGTACAGATTATTTTCCCTTAAAACCCCAAAATAATTTCTGGCATGTCTACTGTGCCCTCCCTCATCTTATATTTGTGCAGAAGTCATAAGCTTGGTCAGAGAGAATAAAATTAAGCATAGCTGCTTGGCCTGTTCATTATTTAACCATCTCTTATTTCCCCAGACAATGATTCTAATTTGCTAAAACTGGTTTGAATTCTAATTTTAAGGGTGCCTGAGAGTTGTTCCAATTGCATGTAATCCACAAAAAACACACGTTTAATTCCATCCTTCATTACTAAAAATGGGGAATAATACCAAACCCAGGAGACGTCAAATATGACTCCTTTTCTGCATTGCCCCAGTGTAACAGAAACCCATTTAGAACTGTTTTGTAGGGTTTTTTTTTTTAATTTCCTTTTAATTCACATTTCTCTCTGGATGTGCGTACAACACTTTCCCATTTTGCATTTTCTTGCTTTATTTATGGTAACATCTTTCAAATCATGTCAGAATCAGATGGAGACTCACAACCACTTCATTCCATGAATGCTGTTACCCTGCCATTGAAGGAAAAGTGATTGGTTTGACAGCTTAGTCTGATGTATCTGTCAGTTGTTACTTATCACTTTTACATCCTTTGCTTACAGGTGAGTTGAGCATTGCTCCTTATCTATTTGGCCTAGAATTTCTTTATCTGCAATTCTCCCCTGTTTAAAAATCAGATACTGCATTCCCCCATTTCCTGTATTCTAGATTTCCAATCATTCTCTCATTTTCCTATTCATCCATTCTAGATTATTTCAGCACATCCAGAAATAATAGAAAAAGTTCATATTTTTCAAACTAATCTCTAATTTATTCTTTGCCTATATGAATCTCAATTCTTTGTGGTGGAAAACTGAACTTTTTTTTCTTTTAAGTGAAGAATGGAGGAAAAAATCCTTGAGAATTCAACACCATCTTTATAATTTTAAATGTAATCCAGTAGCTAATATGGAAACTAACGAGAGGTTCTCTTGGGCAGAATCAAAATTAGCAGAATTTATCCAAAACATATCCCAACAATGTAACCAAAGATGTGGGGTTTCATTTAATATTTTTCCTATACTGTATGGGCACACACTTATAGAAACATATTTCTATTAAATTGCATACTGAGCAATTGAAATATCAGATTAGCAGGAAGATGAAATAGTTTGAAAGCTATTTAAAAAACACATTTTAACATCTGTACAATTATTAAAATCTTGGGAAAAAACTCCCTTGAACTTTTTTCATTGAACAGAAAATACAGTAATTATAGTTCTGTGCCATGTTGTTCCCAACCTATTATAATAAATATTTTACATGCATTTCTTTTTTCACTTTCTCATCTATTGATTCCTGTGCAAAAGTGAATTTAACATGATGCAGAAGCATCAGATGGGCAAGGTTCCTCTTTGTATTTGGTGGAAGCAATTTATACACACTTCATTGAAAGTTCCTCTACATTCATGTGAATATAGAAATTTTTTAGTATATTTTATGAAAAAAGGAAGGTGCCATGTAAAAGTATTGGGGTAAACCTGGTGACATGGAAGGACTTTTTCAGCCTGATGAGCAGAGAAGAGAAATTAAGGAATAGGACAGAGAGGATCTGCAATAGCTATAATCTGTAAAGCCATAATAGCCAAAATAATCTGGAAAATGTTAAAATTGCCAAAGGTAAAAACCAAATAACCATGATTGTAACTTTGCATTATCACCCCAAGTTTCCTGGCCCACTTAAGACTGCACCCTGGAAACGAGGAGTTCATAAATGTTAAATTAGACAGACTCTGCTCTGTGATGCCAGCCATGGCTGTGACCTAAAGCAAGAATATAGAATGCCTTTCAGTTAGAGAGTCTGTCACTCTCATTCCCTTTGATGCTCTCCCTTCACTTTCAGGAGGAGAGCACAGGGAGTTAAGGTTGGTGGCCTGCTCCCCTGTTGTCCCTTATTTTACAGGCATTGAAATCCAGATGAAACCTCGAGCCACACACACAAAATCCCCTTCGCTTTCATCAGTAACTTTCTCCTTCATGAAAGTTTCCATCAGAGGGCCGGTGAGCCTTATTATACAGTCACCCAGCTCTGGTTTCCACACAGCCATGGCAAAGCAAGCATTGTAGAAACTCCCAGAAAAGGTTCCTTCATCTGAGCACGCTCTGGCCGAGGCCCTTTCTTCCTCCAGCTTTGAGAAGTGAACAAAATCTCTGCGGGTGCCCCGGCTCCTGCAGATCACAGGGGCTCTGTGGCCCCTTGTAACCTCCCCGGCTGTCTTTACTCTGGCAGCAGCATCCCTACACACACAGGGAAGGCTGAGTCAGCAGCCCAGGCCTGCCATCCCTTTGTTGGAAACTTGTCCATAAGCATTAGCTGTAGGCCTGTGCTCTAGCAAACTTCTCTCTCTGTCAAAACTACATGTATTTATCACGCGCCTGGGGTTTTGGAAGGTGGGGCAAAGCTTGCGGCCTCTCCTCTGACTAAAAATTGGAAACTGGACTTGGGTTTGGTCAGAAATGCCTGAAACATTCACACCCTTTTGTTCCTCACTGGCTATAACAAAGTTGGGCTGCACTTAACATATCGAGGACATATCGAGAATTATTTCCTCTTAAATCAGCATGTACGACTCCTTTTGCAGATTTGTTTTGTTTTGTGCTCACATCTTGATTAGATTGCAAGGCTGTCTGTCATTTTTTTTTGGGACTGATGGCAATCTCCTCCACACGGTTAGAGCACATTGTAAAATGTCTGGAGCTCAGCCTATGCTAATGTCCCTACTGCTGCTTCTGCTTCGAGGAAGCAACTGGAGACGAATGACTGGGCTTAACTTCCTAATTAAGGAAGAGCTGGAGGGAATACATCATGGGCAGTAGGGAAAAAAAAAAGAAGAAAAGGAATTTTTTTCTGGTTTATGCTTCAAATGATTCATGACTTGCAATACATCATATGCAGTCCTGGTTCAACAAGAGTCTTAGGCAAGTGTATTGCTTTAACTTGTAACCTTTTCTGAAAACCATTGGAAAAATGAGTAGGGTTTCATTTCAAAAATGAAAGACTAAGTGAGGATAGAAGTTAGACCAGAGAGGAACTGTGCTTGTTCTACTGTTTTCAACACTTGCTAAGGATACTTTTTTCACATTAGTCTTTTGTAACTGATTCCCTTTATTGGGACTAAAGCTTGATGTGTCTATCACTTCAGAAGCATGTCTCATTTCACTATGACTTTAACAAGCCTGCAAGATCTAATAAAGTTTGTAGGAATGCAGAAGTCACAACCAAAACTGAAGTACCCTACCCTTAGCTTTGGTCAACTCCATCCACCTGAATAAATCCCATGATCTAAGGGTCTATCATAAGTAAGTAACATCTATATGGTATCGTTCATAAAACAACAACCCTAAAACTGAAATAGATTAATGTTTTCCTTCTCTTTTGTTGTCATAATATCTACAAAACTGGTACTTTCCTGAAGAAGTCTTCCATTCAGCACCCCTACCATCCTACTTCCTCCCTAAAAAAGTGTCAAGCAATATTTATGATATGCAAAAAGGCTTCCATTTTTAAGGATATGAAATGTGTCCAAGTTCTCATAAGAAATAGAGCATTACACTTGGGTTTACATTGAAATATGATTTCTGAAAACTAATAAAAAAATTAGAAATGTTGGTGCACAGGAAAATGACAAGTGAGAAAAAAATGCATATAAAAATATCCACAGAATAGCGTGGGGAACTAAATGGGGGAAAATTTCTTTTGCTTTGGAGAGAGCATTATGTAGGCAAGGCAATTTTATTAGCACGGTTGGATAAAATATAAAGGGTTTTCCTAATCTCAGAGACTTCAAAAGAGAATTTTTTGAGACAATATTAATATCAAAGCCAGTTGTCACTATTATTAAAATGTTCTTTGCTCTTCATTAGTCACAAATGATCCCCTCGACTCACAAAAAGGTACTCGGTAAATTAAAAGCTTTTATGTAACACTCCAACAAAAGTTGAATGACTCCAGAGTTAAAAGGCAACTCTTGTGTCTGTCAATATTCAAAGTGGTGCCCAATTTTTTCCTTTTTTAAAGTAGCAATTTCCTTGGGGTATTTATTCATTTATAGATCTATTAAGAGACCGATGAGGAACGGACGATTAATGAAAAGCTTTGTCACTCCGACTTCTCAAAAGCAATCATTAAAGGCCTGATTTTGCATGGTGGGCAGCCTGCTAGGGCCATGTAAAATCCCTCAGGAGGATAAACAGGCCTATCCATCTCCAGGATTTATGTCTGTGTGAGGGCAGAGTGGTAATTCCTGGTGCTGGGTGCTCTTCCTAACGCACTCCGTCTAAGCTCTTCAAAAGAGTTTGTTTGCTGATCGCGTTAGCCAGAGCACAGCTCGTCCCTCTGGTGGGCTGCATTGTGCCACTCTTAATCGCCCTTTAATTGCAGTCTCACACTGCTGGACTTGATGGGGGCTCCTCACCCACTCCATGGTGAAAGACTGGAGGATAGGATTATGGGATTTCCTTGATGTAGGCACAGAATATACCACACATGGTGTGGGGAAGTCACCGGGATTTGCCCACCACTGGATTTATGCTTAGAGAATCCCCATCCTTCCACTGAGCCTCTTCTGAGGCTGAGATGCAGGGACTAAGGATCCACGGTTGATTTTCACCTTCAGATAACCCTGCTGGTGGTACCATTTATCTCTTGTGTCTTTGCCTTGTGGGAAGGTTGGTGTTGGAATGGTGCAGGCAGCACTGAGAACCAGATTTCCAGGATTTTGTGCCTGCCCTGATACTGATTTGCCTTGTGCCTTCGGTTGCATCACTTTTCCCCTTTGTGCCTCAATTTTTTCTATTTATAAAATGGGAAAAGAAACGGTGAGCTAAGGCTGAATTAATACCTTTAGACTGCAACAGAAAGGTAATATAGTAGTACAAAGTATTAATTATTATATTATCTCTCTCTTTTTAATGGATTTATATTTAATTCAGTTACAGAGAGACACTTTGTTCGCATAATAACATTTTCTACTGCCTTTGAGGCTCATAGGAGCGAGCTTGTGGGAAGGAAACTGGTAAGTGTTTGAATTTAGAAATGCTGCTGGTTTCAGTGTATTTAAAATGCTGTTGAAGTCGGGACGATTTAAATGTGTGAGATTTCAAATGTCTCATTGACACACATCGCAAATTCCTTCATTGCCTGAGGGAGCTACAGCAAAAGGGAAAGTTGGAGTCTTTTAGTTTCACAGTTAAGGCAGCTTTTTTTTTAAAGTGAGTTAATGATGGAGCATTTGCCTGTGCAGTTGTAACAGAGCAATCTGTCACTGTGAGAAGACTCCTGGGGTGACTACCAAGACATGTTAACTAGCAATGGCTCCTCCATTGTACATGACCCATTGCTCACCCTGGTGTTGCAATATATTCCAGCCAGATTCCTGAGTGAGAAATGGGAATGGATTCGTGTTTTGAACAGAGGCACAGACCCCACTCAGCTTGTAAAAACTGAGGGTGAGGGGACTCTGCTGGGGGAAGCAAGCTGAGGGTCTGACCGACCCTCAGTTCTTTTTCTATTCCTGCTCTCAGCATTGAGGGGTGCATCTGTTGTTTTGTCACAGAGCTGGCTCCTCTCGTGGTCCCCTCACTGCACACCCCACCCTGGGACATGCTGTAAGCACACACTCATTGATCTTTACTCCATCTGATGACAGATACAAATCTGCTGCCACTGCACCTTATGCTAATGTTCAAATGAAAATGAATAGTATGCACTGAGGCACACCAGGTTGCAGTTTACCTGCCTGTATGTATTTATTTGGGAATGTGATGCTGAAACCAGCCTTCTGGGCCCATCTCCAGGTCTCAGCTCCAGAACAGCATGAGATTTTCCGATGTGTGAATTCCCCTGCATAGGGACTTGTTTTCTTGGCAGGGGAACAGAGATCTCTGGGCTGAAAAAAGCAACCAAGTGGTCTGACAAAATTCTTGCCCTGGGCATAGGGTAAACAGGACCATGGTTCACTCCTGTGGTTTGTTTCAAGGTCACATTTTGTGTTACATGAGACTGTACAGTCTTTCGGTGATGCTGGATAGAGCACAATTGACTTGGACTCTCCCCTTCATGCCATCCATGATGATGGAGAATCAAACTGGATGCCCTGGACATTTGCAGCAGAAAAAAAAGTCAAAGTGAAACCAGGCTTCCTACCTTTCCACCTTCATTCTGTGTGTGGTGCAATTCTCAATGGAATACGGCTGGAAGAAACATGCCTCAAAAATATGCAGTGATATTCCATGTGAAAGTTTCTGTAGCAGTCAACCACCAAATCCTCCATTTCGTTCTCCAAAGCTGTAATTTCAGCTGATGCCTATGTCCAAATAAAAAATATGAGTAAACCAAATCCAATATATCTCATATACTCCCCCAGCTCCCAGAATATAACATATTCCATATATCTAATACATTTTTTTCTGGTTTTGGAACTGAAACTCTGGAATTGCAGCTGCTGATTGTGAATAATGTTTGAAATGAGAAATCCAATGCCTGGCAACTCTTTCAGTGAAGAAATTCTTCCTGATGTCCAACTGAACCTTTCCTGGCACAGCCTGAGGCCATTTCTAATCCTGTTGGAAATGTTGTCCCTGCAAACTAAAACTCAGTGTCAGGAGATTCTGTGTGGATCACAGCTACTTTGTTTCTGTCAAGATCCTCTTCAGGACTGGAAAATTATTTTCTTTTTATGTCACACTGTTCTACACCCAAAGAAATTATTTGTTCCATTATTCATACAGAAATTAACAAAATCTCATTTGATCTGGAATCCTCTATGGATACCAACCTCAACAAATTATGGGTTTTTTCCACCCCACTCTTAAGAATCAGCTCTAAATTTATTGGTCCATATAATTCCAACTTCCCCAGTCCTTCCCCATGAGATGATGATGTTTCCTCATCCTGCCCTCAGATAAACCCTTTTTTGTGTGTTCTACCACAGAATCTCCGTCCCCTTTTGTCCCCTACCTGAGTTCCTTTGTGGTTGAACAGGAGACAGCACGTGCCATGGCTGATCTGGTACACTGGGCACCCTGACTGATTGATTTGCCAGCCAGTTGAGATGAAAGAGCAGGGATGACTGCTGTGTTCCCTGCTTTTCGCTCAAGGGAATAATTTAAAATCGTTCTCTTCTACCACCAGTTGTGGAAAATACCAACTGCCAGAAGACCTGAAGGAACTGAGACCCCTATCCAGTCTAAGATTTGAATGAAGTTGCCTCATAGGTGTGATTGACAGGCAGATCAAGCTGTTTTTATTTTTAGCGAGGTTCCTAAGAAAAAAATAGCAAGTTGTAATATGTTTCAGTCAAACTGACTCTGAAAAGAAGATCGGGAACCTTTATAATTTTTCCTCAATTTTTTAAAACCATCCTTAATCTGACATATCTAATTACACTCTGTGTTCTGATACAGAGCTGGTAAAGGGTATTTCTTTTTGTAAGACTGGATATTAACACAGGCCCTGAACACTGCTGGGACTTCCAGATGTCACTGTAGTAAAACTAAGTAAAGGTAACCTTATGAAAAATTTCTCTGAGCTGTAGCACATTCCCACACCTGCAGGGAATAAAGATACTAAAGGTACATTACGAAACTACCCAGAATGCAGAATCATAGGATCTCCTGAGTTGGAAGGGTCTCACAAAGATGATCAAAGTCCAACTCCTGGGTTTGCACTGAACACCCCAAAAATTACACAATAATCTTGCACTCTGTCAGGCTTGTGCCAACTCTTGCTGGATTCTTGTAACCAAGAATCTGAAAACAAATCTGACCGTGGCCACTTCCCTGAGGAGCCTGTTCCAGTACCCAAGAACTCTCTGGCTGAAGAATTTTTTCCTGATATTCAGCCTAAACCTCCCCTGACTCAGCTTCATGCTGTTTGCTCAAGTTGTGTCACTGTTCATGAGTGAAAGATACAGTGCCTGCCCCTCTGAGAAAGCTTAGACAGCAATGAGGTCTGCCATCAGTCTCTTCCAGAAGAAAGGAAGAATCTGGAGTGGAAAGAAAAGCAACATTGCAGGGAAACCTGTGCTGTCTGGATGTTCAGTTTTCCCAGAGTGAGTTCTCTGATCGCTCTGGACCTGCACATTACCTGAGTGTTAGGCTTTGCTTAACTAGCAAAATCATCCCTGCTCTTGAAGGAGCAGAGCCACTTAGTGCCTGTTCACAGACCACTTTGGTTCAGGCTATCTTGTGTTCTAATGAACATATCACAGCAATAGCTCAGAGCTCCCCATATTTCCAAAAAGCATATGTTAAACAATGTAAGCAAAGAGAAACCCTAACAGGCTTCGCTTGTCCTCACAGTCCATCTGTTTCCCACTCCCCACTGAGCACATCTCTTCTCCTGGTTCCCTTTCAGGTGCACTCTTACCTTATGTAACGTGCTTTTTATTGGAGATTCATGCTGTGACCCTGTCAGAATTGCTACAGCAGGGGTGACCTCGGTAATGACTGTCCACAGCCTGCCAAGCTAAGTTGGTCAGTGTTAGCTGATTAAACTTTTAACAACATCCCCTGTGCGATAAAGGGCAAAATGACAACTTTGCCCATCGTCAAGGTGTCTGTATAATAAACTAATTAGTAAACCACACAGTCTGTGGAGCTTTTAATGAGTGCTATCGTCTGGCCTCTGTAATAAAAACCCAGTCTGCCCCCTTTTGGGATTCAATTAAGGCACAGACTGTCATATGCTTGGCCTGGCTGATCAATGAATCCATTCCGACCTTTGTCGGAGCTGTTTGCAAGGTCACTGGCAGTAGTGAGGGAAGCCAGCCTGGTGCTGGGGAGGCAACCCACCAGCCTCAGCTGCTAATGTCCTCCAGCTCCTTTGACATCAGCAGAAGTTTCTCTCCCACAAAGGTTAGCTGAAAGAGAATGTGGCAATATGCATATATATAAAATTATAATACATGGATGCCGGTTCTTCTGAACAGAAAGGTTTCCCTGTTATTTAAAAAGTTCATTAATTCCTTCACATCTGCATACACCTAGACACCTGTGGGGTTTTTAAGCACCAAAATGTGCTGTCAAATGTTTGCTCTCTAAGCTGCATTTATTGCTATGATCCAGATACACAAACAAAACAAACACAGTAGAGTAGCCCTAGATTATACAAAACAGCCCCCTTTTCAGGTCCTTGCATACAAATAATACTTATCACTATACAATTCCAGAAGGGGTTTATAGTGCTGAAATAATTTTTATGGTACTCTGTTGAAATTTTACAGACAGGAAAATTTCTTGGGGGAAAAAAAGAAAAAGTCAGACAAGCAATGACCCAATGAGATACCCAGGGGCTGGGTAGTAAAGATTTCAGGTTTCAGTCTTTTCACCTCTCAGGAGGATAAACAGGAATCAGGGGACTAGCAGAGTGAAGACAAGGCCTTTAGTGTCATTATCATCTGTCCTGAGCAGTGGCAGTGGCTAGGCTGAGCTCCAGGCAAGCTCTGTCCACAGCCACACTGCCACCAATGATGCACTTGGTTTTTATTACTGCTAGAACCTGCAGAGCTCCCAAACATCTCTCCCTACAGCCCACAGGAAAGCACTGCATTAGGTGATGTGGCAGGGCCACCAAATGCTGCGTCCTACTGTGAATTTTGCAATCAGAAGAGCAAAACCCTGGATGGAATTTATGAATTCACTCTGTACAGGTGAGAACACTAACCTCCAAACAGTGGGCTTCCTCTTCTGTCTTCTTTTTTTCATTTGAATTGAATAATCTTTCCTTTGCCACCTCATGGTATTGTATAGCCTGGGGGATAAGGAGGTGTCTGAAAGGTGATTTTTAACTGCTGTGATGCAAAGGAAGGGAAAAAAGAGTCTGGTCACAATTGTCCTGCTGATTCAGAAGCTGAGCCATCTTTGTAGGCAAACCCCACTTGAATCTATATCAAGAGATCAATTCCTGTTGGTTTTTAAATACCAAAACTGGCCCTCAGATCTTTAAGAGAGGTTTTAAGTTGTGCCTATATGGTCTTACCAACCTCACGACTCTCTAGACATACATATAGGAGTAGCAGTAGGTCATATGCATTAGAGAAAGAATATTTTCTTCATATTTCAAAGAAGAACTTGAAAAAGGTACACATAGATGTGAAACAAATTTAAGATTAAATAGGTTTTGCACTAAAGAATAGCTTAAAACATTCCATGTGTTATTCTCTCTTTCATTCTGCACCAAGAATTTAAAACTTTGAGAAAATAAACGATATAAAATAATTAGTAACTATATAAAATAATTAGCTTCATTGTATCTTTTCTGAGTTTCCCAGCTGTCCTTTTCTATCAGCTGCTCATTTATAGCCCTAAACTTAGAAATAACAAACATCATACACTTGGATGCTATCAACCTAATTCTTACCAAATGAGCAAAGGTGTTCTGAAGGTTTGCTGGCCCAGACCCCAAATGCAAACCTCATAGCTTTTCCAAGGATGTTACTGTGTGCAATCTAATTAGCTCTTTCCTGTGGTTAAATTTACTTTTTCTTGGGTTTGCTGATGGCTGGAACAGTACTCAGATTAATATGCAAGGAGGCACCATGAAGTTCAGTGACTTGTGCCTCACCTTAAAGCCACACACACAGACTTTGAACAGTTTGACTTTTTGGCTGATGGAATTACCATGAATACTCACCTGCAGCGTGGCTGCACCCACTGCTAGAGGTGGGAAGAAGGTGCTGTGGATGCAGGTTTTCACTATTTTCAATCATTATTCACTTTCCTCTCCAGCCCTATGAAAACCAGCTCTTCTTCCCATCTCTATTAAGTGGCAGATGACTGAAAAATATAAAATTTTTAGCTACACTTTTCACTCACATTGCAGAATAATGGAAAATATTTTAGGAAAACTCTCTGAAGATGCATACTAAAGATCAAGACTGTAAAAATAAATATCCCATAAGCTTAGTCTCTCTTTTCTTTATGCTTTGCAGGGGCATTTTGCATCAGCCCTTAAGCAGCTGTGGCTGTGCAAGGTGTGGTTTATCCACAAGGGTCCTCTCTGCACAGAACACAGCTGGACAGGCAAAGAAGATCCAGTTTGATCATGAGCATGGAAGGTGTGATGTAGGAAGGAGGCATGGCAGAGCATCCTGACTTGAGAGAAGGCAAAATATCTTACCTAAATATGGAGTGGATGCAATCTTGAAGCTGCTCCAACTTCTGAGAAGGGCTGGAGAGGCCTGGCTAGCACCAAGGTGCAGGAAATCAAGGGAACTCTAATGAAGGAGAGAAATGACAAGGAGGACTCTATGGATATCAGAAGGCTAAATAATTACTTTATTATACTATATTATTTTTTTACCATATTACACTAAATCTGCACAAGCACTTTTCTGCACAAAATCTGGTGACTGTCAGCTGACAGTCTCGACACACCCACTTGGATTTAATTGGTTAATGAATTAAAACACACTAGAATCTAATTACTAATTTTTTTCAGGTAAACAATCTTCTACAATGCATTCTACTTGTTCTGAAACACAGGAGCAGTAAATGAGATAAGAATTGTATTTTCTTTCTTTGAGGTTCAGAGAATGTGAATCCTAGACAATCCTTGGGAAGGTGTGCCTTGCTTTTCCCTGTGAAGAGAAATGCATCCACACCAAGGTGGCTCAGGCTGCCTGTCCCTGGTGTGCCCTGCAGGTTCTGGGGACAAGCAGCCTCTGGCTGTCACTGCAGTGGCTGGAACCTCATCTGCTGATGCACAATATGCACATCTTCCTTTTCCAGTGCTCTGTTCCTGGACAGACATGCACCCTAAAGAGCTAACATTTGATAACAGCCTCTCTAGGTAGAGTGCGATCCAAACATTCCTGTGAATATTCATAACCATTACTAATTTTACCTGAGTGTGTTCATTTGGCATCTGAGAGGCTCTCCATTTCAGAAGTAGCCATGAGAATTGCCCATGAGCTTTATCTGTCAGAAGGTTGGTGAATTGATAAATTATGAGTGTGTCAACACAGATTTTGCTGCATTTACTTTCCTTTAAATGAATTCTGGGTGGTATTTGGTGTGAAAGGCTCATTGGGAAACTGTAGCTAGGTAAAAGGCAAAAAAAAAAAAAAAAATTAAAAAAACAAGCAGGAAAGTGTAAAAGAATTAAAACTTTAACAAACTCTTCACTCCAGCTTTTTTTAAAAAAAGCTCTGAAAGAAGGCTGCTCCCATGGATTTACTGATAAAATCAGGAAGCTGAACTTTTTCTTAAGTCAGCTACTGCTTCTTTACAAGAAAGCTTCAGATTTTGTACTTGGGCTTCAGTATGAAGGGAATGCTTATAAGAGATTAATTTCTTAATCAAGGTTTTATATACAATTCTGATTTAGCATTCTTGAAATTTCACCAATCACAGTTAAATTATATTCATCAGTCTGCTTTTTAGCTCCTTCAAAATAACTCTAAGTACAAGAAGCTGTGAATTTCTAAATCTTCAGGAATAAAGAACTGCTGAAAAAAGATCTGAGCTCTGATTTTCAGTGGTTTTATCAACTGGAGTACTAGCAGTTGCCTTTCTGTTGTAAAGGGAAATGCCTTATAAAAATTGACCGTTTTAACTTCATACCACCTCAACAGATCCTATCGCTGTCATCCTTTTAAAACGGAGATACCAGGACTAGATTTTTCAGGGGTTTGACAACATTTTTTTCTACTCCTGTGCTAAGGCATTGGAGGCTTGGTTTTAAAAAGCACAGAACATCATCTCTAGCACAAATCTGCAGTTCAAGAAGCTGCTCAGTGACCATGGAAAAATCATGACCTGCAGATGCCCTTCAAGCATGGCCTTAGTGACTTGCCCAAAGCCAGCTAGTGAGATAGAATTACTGCTGAAACAAGAGTTTGTGACATTGGGAGATTTTTTTTAAATGCTATTATGTATTTGTATTGTGATAAAATTGAAAAACTCTATAAAGAGTAGGTCACCTCCCAAAGACATTTTCTTATTGATATCCTGGTTTTCAATTACATTATTCCTTCTGCATTTAGAGCATTATGGCAATTGTGGTAGTCTTCCACAGCTCACAGGAAGAGGTTTGCCCAGAAATCTGGGTTTTGGAGGAGGATTTATATCCCTTTTGACCCTTTGCAGGTTCCAAGTTGATCCAGCAGGGCACTGTGATCTAAGACAGCATTTTGGGGCACATTTAACTTACAGGCAGCTTAAAATTGCATTTAAAATCAAATACCTTGCACGCAAATGTGTTTTTAAGTGCTTAGTCCAGAATTCAGGTCCTGGTATATATTGTTAATGCATTATCTACATCTAGAGGGATACATATTTATATGTACCCCTCTAGAAAAGGGAAGAAGGGAATGGCAGAATATCCACATCATGGAAAACAGGTGTGTTTCTAAGACAGTCACATAGATTTTTGTTGTTGTTGTGAGAAGGGAAAGAACATTTTCTTCAGCAAGGTGCAGATCCCAGCTGCATCCCAGGAAAGCACACAGAGCATGCTGCATTCCATGAAACTCATTCCTGGAGGTTTTCCCAAATCAGGGCCTCGAGGAGGATGTTTCCTTTTCCTGCCTCTGAAACGACCCACAGACTTTTCAAGATTCTCTCTCACCTCATGTTTAACCACTCTCACTTTCTTCTGAGCTTGCTCACAGAGCCTTTATCTTATTTGTCAATGTTTGATATTAAAATAAAGAAAGGTATTAATCTCTGCAGTGACCTTTCTGCTTTATTTCTCCTGGAAGGGGATGCTGCATCTTTTGTAAGTAACTTCAAGGCAAGATATTATGCACCATTCAAACATATGGCTTTTATCCAGTTAATCATTGTGCATTACCTACTTTCATCAATGTTCAGAAACTTAATTCCAGGATTACTCATTCCCCAAAAAACCCAAATAAGAAAATCAGAAGAATAGACCCAAACAATAGAACTTTTATACCAGGATAATTAGAAAAGGAACCTATTACCCAGGATTATAATTACTGACTAACATATTAAATGACCTTTAACATTTACCTTAAGCCCCAGATTTCTAGAAAACCAGAAAGGTTATGAATGCCATATTAGTAATCTTTAATCTTTATTACTGCTGTGGACAGAATTTTAATGATTTTTAAATAGGCAGCGGTCACTAACATATCCCTATTAAAATAAAAAAAATCTCATAAAAAATTAAATGGATTAAGACTTCAAATGTACCATCATCAAAAGTATTATCTAATTATGGAGTTCAGTGAACAGGCCAAGTGAAATGGTTGGTAATATTAGTTACTTACCACATGGGAATGCCCGGGATTTATGCACAAATAGATTCTGCTTCTGTTGCAACATAGTAATTAAGAATTTGTCAGGGAAATTTGACCCTCTAGGGTAGATATTACTTTGTAAAATAAGAATGGCAGAGCACTAGTCTCCTTGCTGCACATAATTTAACTTGATTATTTATACATCAAAGGGAGTCTGCAGTGACTGCAGTATAATATTTAAGTAGAGGGATATTAGAGAAAGAAGCATCTAGTGAAATCTTTTTCCCAAATCTCCGTGAGAAAATAGAGGAAATTTTCATAAAGCATTTCATTTTGCATATAAATTGGTGTCTAGATTGTGCCTGTGAATTTACTGCTGTCAAATTTAATTTTTCTTTAATTCTTCAGACCCAGATGTGAAAAGCTCTGTGTGCAGGCTCCAATTTTCAATGCTTACAGGTAGCACCCGGATCGATAATGTGTCTTTATGAGAAATTACCCTTAATGTTATTGAGTATGCATTTTGCTTTATAGGATAATAAGGTAATATGAAATGCCAATTCATTCATTAGGAGAAAGCTAAGTGCTTAAATGAAATGGGTGACAGGTCTGAAAAAAGATGTAGTTGTGGGCAGGAAGTCAAGAATGGATTTTTAATGACCTAATACCAAAAGGTTTTTACCACTTATTTGCATTTGCTTCCTATAAACAATATTAACTTTAAAATAAAAGGGCTTGAATATTTAAATTGCAGCAAGTGATTCCACTTGAAGAGGCTATTTGGAAATGCTAGCTTTCTGGGAAACTCTCTGCCCGGCCTTTCTGAAGACCACAATGTGAACTCATCTGGTACAAAAATTAAAACAAGGCTCATTTAGATTGACAGGCATGAAGGGAGCATATTGTGAGCATGGCCAAAAAGTCAGAGGTTAGCATGTGAAAAACAAACAAACAAAAAAGTGCTTTAGCTCTTTGTTTGAAGTACAGTGTTCTCCCAGCTCAGCACAGTAAAACCAGCAGATATTAAAAAAAGGGACAAAGTTTGTCAAGAGAAAAAACCCCCCAAACTAAACCCAGATCCCATTGTTATTGTTCAATAACAGCCTCCTTAGAGTACAATATTAAAAAACAAACAAACAAAAAAGTGGTGCTGTTTGAAAGTCTACTCATAAAGAAACTAATTGATTTCTAGATACACTCAGTGTCTGAAATCACGACCACAGGGAAGGAAGTTAGCAGACTTTTTGCTAAACCTCACTAGGGTCTTTTCTCCCAGGTCCTACCTCACTTTTTTGAGTTTCACAGTTTTCAGTGAGTGGTTTGCCCTCCTTTTCTCTGGACTGGCTCCCCCACAGGTGATCCCTGGAGCCACAAGCTGTGCCAGGGGATGCTGCCATCCTGATCCTGCCAGGGTTGGAGCCTGGGTGAGGTTTATCCCTCTCCAAGGGGACAGGACCAGAACCTTCAGGAGCTGAATTTCATGCCTGGAAGCAGAGCTGGTTTTTCCTGCAGCAGTACTCTGTGTCAGAGACATGCTCCAGCTCCTGGCCACCATGGAAAGCCTCCACCAGCCAAAGCCTCCTTCAAACTGCTGGTGCAGAAATGCCAAATTTTGCCTTACTGATATAATTTATTAGGATGTGACACAAGACATGACAAGGAAGCAATTCACCCAGGGAAAAGCACATCCAGGTGCTCCAGTTTTCCTTGCTCCCACTGCAAAGTGTTATTCCAATTACAACCAAGGACAGGAGTAGCTTAATGCTAAAGTTTCCAAAGCTGGTCTTTTTTCTACAGAGATACAGGGCCTTGACTTCCATTACAAATGATGGCATTCTCTTCAATTAGATCAGAATTCAGAATTCCTCAACACTGATTTTCCTGTAGTTTTCATTTGGTCTTTTATGAACTTGACATTTTTGCTCTGCAGCAGTAAATAAGACACTTTATTTACTATCAACACCTTAATACAGCAGTTTGAAAGCAGACAGCTTAATCTTTTTTTTTTCCTTTTGAATAGCTAACATTGTAAAAACAAAGGACAGATACCAGAAAAAGCTTTAAAGTTTTATTTTTATTTCTGCTTTAACTTGGCAATGACTGCTTTGCCTAAACTTTTTTTTTTTTACTTTTATGTAGGGCTCTTTTTATTTTTTTTTCCCCTTGACCTTCAACATCTCAAGCTACAAAGAGAGGACTTTCTCTAATGCTGTTTGAATATACTGTATTTTTCTTTTAAGGAGCCTTCCACTGATTTTTATCCTTCAGGGATCAATGGTTCCCTCAGTTCCATAATCTGACAAGCCATAGTGAAAGCAAAAGGCCCCCACTTCTGGAGCTGTAAATGCTCACGTGAGATGGCAAAGGATGTATTTTCACACTGAACTCACAACAGCCTAAGGAGAGCTTTAAAGTATCTTAGCCTAAGTCTCTCTCTTTGGGAGGACTGAGATATGGGAGGAACTTTAGTGTTATTGTTAATCTGTTTTACAAAAGCACCTAACAGCCTCTGCTGAGTTCAGGGCCCCATTAAAAGCAAGGATGGATAAAACTGGTTCAAATGTGTGTTCATTTCAGCATAACCCATGAATGCCTTTGCTTTCTGGTGATGTCTGACTCTTTTCCACAAAACTCTTGTGAAGTTTGGAAAGGGGCAGAAACAAGGAGAAGGGAAATGCTGATTCATTGCTAAATTAAGCACTGCTCATTTTGCTGTGACTGTTACTTGGAAGAAACAAAATTTATTGCTGTGATGCAGCGTATTATGTTGATTTCTAAGGGACTTCTTGACCAAAATAATCTACATATCATCCCATAGTTCCCAGAATGACTCCTTCCTCAATGTCTCCTCCCCGTGGTTTTTTGCCTAGACCACCAACACTCCCTTCTGCTCAGTCACATACCATAGAGTTCACATTTAAATTTTCTTCAGTACTTCAGCACTGTTTACTTTGTCTCACTGGCATCCAAACACCTGCTGCCAAACATTCCTCCAGGCTGAGGAACCAGGCAGGGGCTGAGCCTGGAGCAGCATCCCACACAGGGAGCGTGCAAAAGGAGGATGGATCAGTGAGCTGAGATGTGGTGGAGGAAAAGCTGCCCGCCAACCCTGATCCTCCTACAAAAATGGCTCAGGAACCTGGCTGTTGGGTCTCAGGGTGTTGTTCTCTGAGGGAGAGCAGCCATCAGCTGCCATAATTCACTTTATGCTGCCAGGAGTGCAAGTCAGGGAAGCGGAGATGGGCCCCTGCCACATCTTGCTCTGCCACTATTTTACTGCCTCTAGAATGTGCTGACTTCAAAAATCAGAGTGGCATCAGAGGGACATTGATAATTTAACAGGCCTGTGATATATGCCAGTGCTCACACTGGGATGGTACAACTGAGGCAGAGCTGTCACCATTTCTGATTTGTTAGAATTGGTGCTGAAGTAGAACAAGTACTACCTAGGGTTTAATGTAAACCAGTTAATGGGATTCAGAGGGAAGATAATGGAATATATTCACAATGAGTCATATATTTATGTCCATATTATGTAGAATATAACAACATATTGCAACCAGATTGTGATAGGCTTCATTTACATACGTGTTTCTAACTCCTGTCTTCAGTTCTCAAACTGCGTGGCAACTCCAAGCACTCAAATTTCTGCTTCTAGCATCAAAGTACATACAAGCCCTTGGCTGGGAGTGGATACCAAGCAATCCTGGCAAAAATTAAAACCCATATGACCAGCAGACCCTCTGTAGTTTCTTCCTTTAAGACAGAATTTCACAACCTCCCCATCCTGTCTCCTGTGGACATACAGGCATTGCTCTCTACTCCTTCGACCTTGCTTACTCTGTCATCCCTGTTTCAAGAGCATCATCCTCTGCTGCAGCCAGGGCTCTGACATTCCAGCTCTCTCCAGGCTCTTGTGGAGACCTTGTGCCTTCTCCTTCCCACTGGAATTTTGAACCAAACCATTCCTGAGCTGTGGTCTATGTGCCACATCCAAAGAGCACAGTTACCTTCTAGCAATCAAGCAGCCCTGGTGAAATAAAGAAAGCTGAGAGAATGGAGATTTACTCCAAGGAGTTTTGGATCAGGCTTTTGACGTGCTTCATCTTCTGTACACTGTCTATAGCTCAAACATATTTACAGCCAATTACCAACAGCAAGGAATGTAGAGGTTATTGATGATCTACAGAGTATTCACTGAGATAAGGCATTCCTCTCATCACAGACATCTGGGCAGCATTGCCACATTGCTACTCTTCAAGTGGCTGTGCAGGTGATTTCTCTTAATAATCTAGTAAGTGTTATGGGATCTTTCTGAATAAATGGATTTCTAGAGCACAAGCATTCCTTTTATTGTTACTTATCTGAGTACTGTCACATAGAAATAGGGATTTTATGTGTTTATTTGGTTTTGAAATAATATATCATCAGTACAGCTATAGATCTCAATCCTGTCATGGGAAGCAAAGAACTATCTGTTAAAATATATCAGCCAAATGTAAGCAGGCAAATGCATCCAACAGCACCCCACCAGAGAGAACAAATTTACAAATTTCTCTACTCCTTTGTGGTTTTTGGGGTTTTTTTTTGTTTTTTTTTTTTTTTTTGTTTGTTTGTTTGTTTGGTTTTTGTTGTTTTTGTTCTTGTTGTTTTTTGGGTGTTTTTGTCTGTTTTATTGTTGGTGGTGTTTTTATTTTGGTTATTGTTTTTATAAAAAAGCACCTAATCTCATATACAATGTGTCAAGAGAGCTCCTCTCTCTTATTTCCACAGGCAGTTACTCAGCCTCTTCCTATATTCACCTGTTTGGACATTGGATGCAATTTCACACATTCCTTCCCTAAAATGAAGCCCCCATTAAACAAATTTTCCCTGAAGTATTATTATCTCCTATGTGTAGCTAACAGAGAATAGTGCAGCTAGTTTGAGTATAATTATCCATAATTTGTTGAGCACTGATGGCATCCATCATTCTTCTGGCAGAAGCAAACTTCATTCCCACACAAAAAAGCTTATCAGCAAAATCAAGAAAATTTATAACTGATACTAAAAATATGACTACACTGCGTACCTCCCCAATAACATCTGTGGTGAATTTTGACTGATATTTGGCCTGATTTCCTAATTTAGGCCAAACATGCCTCATAGGTTAGAGAAATTCAAATTTAGATCCTGACTTTAGTTTATAAGAGCATTTAAAATATGTGGGGCCTGGGAGTTTCAATGATGGGGAAGAAATCTCAAGACAACTAAATCTTCAGTGTATGCTGAAAAGTTTGAGATAGCAGCACTTATAATTTTCTTCCTTTTTAAAACCAGAGGTAAGGATTATACAAGTATGCAATCTTATTCTTTTCTGCATTTGTGTGTCTGTATCTATAAAGCCACTCAACATTTTATATTCATGTTGCATGGCTTGTAAGAAGAACCAAGTTTTTGAGTTTTTTCATCTTTAACGTATGTTTTATACAAAAGCATACATAGCTTTCTAGTAGATAGAAGCTTTACATCACTTCTATAAATGCCTCTCATACAAAACTACTACAAAGTTACATAGTCTTTTGTTTTTGGTGGGATATTGCACAATTTTAGTTTAGTGCTTTTCTAATGATCAGTGAATGAATCTGTTTGCATGAGATCACAAAGATTACCAGCACCTAACCTACAACAGAGAAAAAGAGTATATATTGAACTAAGAGTTAATCTAAAAACCCAGGAAAGTCTCCTTCATTTCAGGCAGGAAATAAACAGAAAGTTCTCTTCAAATTTGTACCCTCTGAAGGACATTGAAATCTCTTTCACAAAATCATAGCTCACTTTTGGTGTCTAAATATTTTCACTTTGCACTTCACTTAAAAATCTGAGATTTCATCCTTTCAAACAAACACTTCATGGAATGAGGCAATGGAAATTAACAGACAGAAAAGAGGTGAAGGAAAGACAATTTCTCCACTGAGACAAAAAGTTCATCTTGGCTCAACTTTTTTTTAATTCTCATCTGCATGAAGTAACATAATTTATTAACTTCAGTAAACAGGAGTCATTGCCTTACTAACTGGTGAACCAGCAAGTCTGTAAGGCATCCAAGTCTTCTCCCAATCTCCATCTTAACAAAATCTTTGTTAGATTAATAATAATGCCTGGGGATTCTGAGCTAAGCTTCGTTCAGTCTTACAAGATTTAAATTCAACGTGCAATTCAGTGGGAAATAAGTTTGCAAGATGTCACACAGTTTTCAGTTCGTGTTTCAAGAAACAAGGAGCAAAAGGTAGAAGGTGAAAAATAAATCACGTGGTCTCTCTCTCTCTCTTTTGCACAGCAAAAATGTGAGAATTTGAGGCAGATGTTAGTAGTCTCAACCAATTTTGTGAGCAGGACTTGTGGGGTCTGACTCTTCAAGAACCAAGAAAGCACACAGATCATTTTTAGTGTCATTTTCTCAGTTACTTTGGCTAGAAGGAATGGTTTCTTCATGCTGAGAGGTTTTCTATGTGTTACTCTGGAGCATCTACTTTTGAAACTGGACAGGGCTCAGAATCATCAATAAAATATGAAATACATCTTTTTCCTTACCTCCTTAATTCTACACCCCCCAAAGCATCGTTCAGGTTTTAGGTGAAGGGTTGAGTCGTGTCGCCTCCATCAACATTTTTGTAGATTTGTTTTCATGCTTCTATAAATTGTTTCTCTTTCCATTGCACCTGAAAACAATCACAGAGTCAGGAGAGTTAAAAATATGCTTCTCCTCAAAAGAACTGTGTGGCTGGAAAGTAATTATACTGAGAAAGCTGCTCTGGGTGGACATTGCTTGAGAGTGTGACAAAATGCTAAATTGATCTGAGCTGTCTAGAGACAGTTTAAAATTTCTTCTTGGGACATTCTGTTTCAAGACCTTATTACTGTAACTTGTCAGTGACAGTGTGACAAGATCATGAGTAACTCCATTTCAATGTGTATTTATTTTCTGTTAATGTTATAACTTAGGAAATTCAAAAGAATGGAAAGGGTACTTGGTTCTATCCCTAAATGTCAACCATGTAAGTGCTTTGACTTTTATTTTCTATTTGCTTTGGTCAGTGTAAATTTCTATGGGTTTTGCTGGTTGGGGGAAGGGGATTTGGAGATGTGCAGTTCTTGGTTATTAATATTTGACTTTGTTAGTGCTATCTGTTTACCGTATGGCTTCTGGAAAAAGAGGGGAAATATTAGCTGGTGAGTCCTTAAAATGCACATTGTGTGAACACACTTCTTGTGCCTGCACATTCTTTGCATTGCTGCTGCATTTAGCCTGGGATTGTCCATTTGATATTGTTTCTTGATACTACTTTGCTTTTACTTCATTGTTTCACTCTTTTTTACTTTTAATACATGCGGATGGTCGAGTTTGAGTGAATTCCATATGCTTTGTACAGGCTGGTTTTTCTCCTTTTTTCAGGAATAGAGAAGATGAAGGCTGTTTTTAGCCGCTGTTTACATTCACAAAGCTGGATCCTGCACATAAATGAGTTTTTATACAAATGCCTGGGATTTTACACAAATCCCATTCCTCTTTTGCTCAGAACGAGTTACAAGGCAGCTGCCTCCAAAAGCAGAAAAGGCTGTTGTAAAGAAACCAATAATAGGCCAGGCTTAAGATCCTTAGCTGGGCTCTTTTATTTTGGGACTTTAACCAAAGGCTGAGTGGGACCTAAAGAAAATATAAAATATCCACTAATATCGAGGGCCTAGTACTCACACTTGGCAGGGTATGAAATTTGTTTCTATAGGAAATCACCTTATTTTACAGAAAATTGAAGCTGTGTGAAGGCTTTTTTAAAATTCCCTTTTCTTTTCACCAAACTGTACGTGGAAACTTTTGGGGGTTGGAGGTGATGGCATATTGTACTGTGAAAAATTGGTTTATGCTCAAATGCCTTTTGCGGTCACAACACGATTCCTCACCTCTCCTTGCATGAAAAGGCAAGAGTCAGAGGGCACTTCTCCTCTGGTTTTTTTTTTGTTTTGTTTTTTTTTTTTTTTTTTTTTTTTTTTTTTTTTGTTTTGTTTTTTTTTTTTTTTTTTTTTTTTTTTTGTTTTGTTTTGTTTTGTTTTTTTTTTCCTGAGATAATTTCTTCTTTCCAAAGCCAGATCCAGGTCCCCAACTGATAAAGCAGGAGTGTCACAGCCCGGATGCTGTCCTGCAGCGTGTTTCCAAACAAGTAATTTCTCCTGTTTTCCTTATTTTTCTCTCTAAAATGCGATTAACAAGGAAAAGGACGTCGATGCCTGTGAGATTAGCTGAAATTCCTTGAAATGCTGCTGTGACTTTGACAGTTCCGTCGCTGCTGAGGAGGTTGTGCAGTTGTGCTGGGAAGCCACTGGGTGTCAGCAGGAATGTGAGAGCAGGGCCGGGACCCCTCTCCATAAAATCCAGCGCTTCGCAGCACATCCCTAAGAATTCCGGAGAGGAAAAGCCTGGCAGGACTTCTGCACCCTGGAATATGAGCAAGTGACAAGTGACCCCTTCATAAATCAGCTCAGCCCGAAGAGCAAGACTCTCTCAGTGCTTCTCTTCATCCTCCAATAGCTGATTGTTCACAGAAAGTTTTAGAGCCAGTTTATAAAACCAGACTGAGCTCAACCCAGTGCCTCAGCCAGCCAGCCAGCAGGACTGCTCAGGATCAGAGCAAAATCGTCACTGACAAGATGCAAAATCCTTTTAGCACATCTGCTTTTCAGACATTGATACTGTTTGTTTATACTTATCGTAAAACCAAAGTTTTGCACAGCTTTCACTGAATTTTTTATGTGGATTTCAACAGCACCCACAAATCATGCTCTGCTCTATGTAAAAGCTGCTCTAAATTAAAGTGCTAACTTACCACCACACAGTAAGTTAATTTGGACTTCGACTGCCCTAAAACTCGAAGACTTTGTGATCCCAAAGAAAAGCAAAATAATTAAGGTCTAAAAGTGCTCCTGCCTCTTTGGTTATTGATACAATGGTCTGGCTGGTTGTGAGACACAAAAACAGAGACAAGCAACACACTCCAAACAGTAAACTCAGAATAAACTCATCTGATTTTGAAACATGAGCACTAATAAATTTTGTAGACACATTGTTATGGGTCCCAGTGTATGCCTTTAAATCAGTAATGGAAACAGGAGGATGAAACAAAGAAGAAGCAGCCACAGCCACTTTGGTTTCTTTAGAAGGAGCAGATGTATACATCAGGAAAGTTTGGAATATTTAGAGAATTCTAGACTCACTACTGCTAAGTAACACCTGAGGATCAGAACCCTGTGAGCTGCAAAGTGTCCTGAAGCTGTGCAAACTTCAGTGGGAGCGGAGAGCACCCCTCTTATGCACAATTAGCCATTTACCTCAGTAATGTTCTCCATGTATTTCTCTGCAAATAACACATGGATGCTCCCAGAGTTCAGGCTGCTGAAAAAAGGCTTTTCCCCTTGAGAAGCGGGGCTTTCAAACTAGTGGCAACAAAGTGTTAGCTCATGTGGTGCTCTGTGGAGTGACCTGATTTAAATAAATATACTTTGTTCATAATGAAAGGAATGCACCAATTTACTCTCTCTTTTCCCTCTCCTCCCTTCTCACTGCCCTTTTAAGGTGCAGAAGGTTGTTTAATTTCCACTCAGAATTACTTCTCTAAAAACGTTGGTAATTCTGACAAAAGCATCTCACTTTACTCTAAAGGCACCCAGTGAGCAACACTGTGAAGGTTACAGGAGAGCACCAGCTATAACTCTGTTGTTTTCATTTGCATACAAATTGTAAGCCAGAAGCAAACATTTTCCAACAATGACTTATATAAAACTTGCTTTTTTGGACTGAGTTTTAATTTTATTTTTATCCACAAGAATTTCTAAAGAAGTAATTTTTTTGTTTTAGGGTTTTTTTTTAAGGTAGAGATCTAAGCTCAGGGTAATTTCTCGAAATGACAGATGTTTTGAAATTGTTTCGTAAGTTCTTTATAATATAGAATTTGAGGACTAGAAATCAGAGATTTAGGTTCCATTATTCTAGGTGGTCTACAAATGAAGACACTCTTTGGGCAAAGCAGATTTATGACAAGAGAGAAAACAGACATACATGGAGACAGCAGGTGGGAAAGTGAGGAAAAATTATAAAAGAGGTGGGAATTTTTTTTTTTTTGGTATAAAAGACTCTTCATCACCTGTGCTGAAAGTGTCAAATGCTAAAGTAGCCAGTGGTGATTTGAGAGGTAATGGAGGAGGCTGAGGTTTTACTTGGGAGCTTAACAGATATGTCTGTAAAGCTGCTTCTGCTTCTTTCAGCCTGCAGAGGAGAAACCACAAGCTGAATTAGCTCCACTCCTACCTGTGAGTTTCACTTGTACATCCTTAGCAGTGAGAAGTAAACATTAACAGCAGTTGTTTTGAAAAAGTAAAGCACATAGAACAATCTGAATTATAACTCACCCACTTCCTCCCTCTCCAATGAAGTGCTATACCTCTAAGAACCTGTCCCAAAAGCTCTCCTGTCCCCCATGAGATAACAGGACATGGGATGTGCCTGGGTCCTGAGCCACCTGACACCCTCTGTGGTGGTTTTTAGGCGATCAGTGACACCCTGGTACTGCGTAAAGTGGCAGAGTGAAGCTCCTGCCAAAGTTGGAAACCCAGAGCTTGTGCCTGAGGCATTAGACATGAAGGTAGTGTGGCAGGAGGCTGGCTATAGGGGTGTGTATTTACTAAGTATTGTGCAAGGAAATGGCATTTTGCTACTGCAGTTTTCCCCCAAGAAAAGTTAGTTACCCATAAAAGAACTAAACCAAACTGTAGTGTTATACAAATGAGTTTCCAAATATTTATCGGCATTTAACCTGTGACAAATGGTCAGCAAAGTTTAATGTTGTGGTGCCTTCTTTTAGCTGGAATTCTATAAAAATATCAGTGAAACACTAATTTAGGTGGGTTTAAAAGCTTGCAGCATTTTGACATTGTACATTTTATTTTCTTGGCTCTCTGACTGTGAAAGATTAGGCACACATCCATTAAACAGATAAAAGTTTGCTCAGAGAGATCTTATTGTGGTTCTTTTTTCTATTTGTTCTTCCTGGGGGCGACATTCTCAGCTGACATAAATTGGTAGAGCTCTCTGCTTACACAGCAGAGCTGTGCTGGTCTACAGAAATTTAAAACCAGGCCTAGAAATCATCAGATTTGATGACTTACTGATAGCTACCAATCACCTGGATCTGCCGAATTTTCCTCAGCAAGGTATCTGTGTATGCACACTCATTTTGTTCTTCTTTGAGATCACCAGATTATTTCAACTTGACTATTGCTGCTATCCAACGCACCTAATTAACTGAATTCTTTTATGATGTTTGTAAAGTTGGTCTCACTTCCTCACAGTGCTCCCAAAGACTTTCCTTTAGTGTGGCATGCTGACTTCAGTGTCTATCAAACAGGCCAGGATGGCTTGACTTACAGAATAAATTTTTTTTAATGTTTGATGGGCTATGGAGCTCAGCTGCAACTGTCTCAAATGTCTCAATGTGTGCACATAAAATCCAGAATCTTATTTACAGCAACTGAACGTGCTCATTGACTTGACCATGACAACATATGGGAGCTGTCCAGTCATTAAGATGGATTATATTATATAATATTATAGTATATATTATATTAGATTATATTATTATGTTAAGTTATATGTTATGTTATTATTTTATATTAATTATATTATAATATAGTAATTATATTATATATTTCTCTGAAAGACTTCTTTATCCTCAGCTCTGAGCTGAGCCCCAGCAGAAACCTCATTGTCAGGATCACATAATTGGCTGACCAAGTTTTTTAAAGGGCACCACACAGATTTCACTTTGTGGAAGATGCTTCCCTGTAGCTTTGAGTAGGATCCATTTAAGCAGTAAAGGTAACAGTTGCTGACACCTAGATCTGATACAGCCCCTGAGACCTCTTTTTATATTGACTGGAGTGATGTGAGGATGCAAAGATTGCACATGTCCAGAATAGGTCAGATGAGTTATGAGCTAAATTTGCCTATTCTTTTTTGAGTAGAAAGGGCACTGAGGATGCCCAGCTGAGGTGTAAAAATTCTGTTGTGGGCATCTAAGCCTACATGAGGTGAATCTCACTCTCACTTTCTTAAATAAACTCATCAAAATAACATTGCAGGAGTGTCCTTAACGCCGAGTGCGAGCAGACGTGCAGCTCTGAACAGCATCTGTGTTTGCTCAACTTCTCATTTCAATTTGAGCACTCCAGCACATACATCATCAGCTGAACAAAATAAAAGATTGGCCCTTCAAAGAAGTACATTTCATGGAAACATGCTAGGATTCTTGAAAAACAGAAATCTTGAATGACGAAATGGAAAAATTCATTACATTTAGGCTACTATTCTTAAGTGACTTATGAAAGGAAGAGGCCTCTTTTTTTTTTTGGTAGATATTAGAGGGACTGGAAGGAAACACATCCACTGTGTCCACATGATGTGACTACAAACTGTGTGGACTCACCTATCGTATTAGCAGGGAATGCCCTGATGAAGGCAGGAATGATGGATCTGACTCCATGTTAGCAGAAGGCTAATTTATTACTTTATGATACTATATTATATTAAAGAACACTATACTAAACTGTACTGAAGAATACAGAAAGGATGCTTACTGAATGCTAAAAAGATAATAATGAAAACTCATGACTCTTTCCAGAGCCCCAACACAGCTTGGCACAGATTGGCAAAACAACTCACAGCAGAATCCAATGAAACAATCACCTGTGGGTAAACAATCTGCAAACACATTCCACATGTGCAAAACACAGGAGAAGCAAATGAGATAATAATTGTTTTCCTTTTTCTCTGAGGCTTCTCAGCTTCCCAGGAGAAAAATCCCAGGCAACGGAGTTTTTTCAGAGAATGTGATTGCCACACTTACCTTTCCAATCTCATTTTAAAAACCCATGGAGCTATGAACAGGCTCATGAGTGAAGCACCAAATTGCACGCGAAGAGGATCTCTGTGTGGCATGGAGCCCATTCTCTACCCTGGCCACTTCTACACACATGAACTGGAAGCTGCCACAAAATCAGAAAGGCCACAGTCCCACCAGCTGTAGTGTAAGGAATGATTGGACTTCCAATCTTTTGACTGGAACACAACTGTCCAAGAGCACTCTGGGTGGGCAAACAGCAGCATGTGAAAAGTGTGACACAAACACTAACACCTGTATAACAGGGTGAAAAGGCATGTTATCTGACTCTGAAGTGAATTCCTAGCTATGAAGATGTGAAGGGAGAGGAGAGGAGAAGGTCACTATGTAGTAAAAGACAAACATATCTGATGCATGCAATCAAGCAGGGCCCGTAAATTAATTTTCAGCTCTAAAAATTGACTATCTCCTGGGGAAATTCTATTATCGAAAAACAAGATATATTCCAATTAGTAGAGAGGTCATATAGAGGGCAGGATAGAAAAGAGAAAAGGAAGAAGAGAAAAAAAAAATTCCCAACTTTACATATCAGAGCTCTAAAGGTATGACCATCACTAAATGGGACAAAGGGGAGGAGGCCATTAGGAGCCTTAATTTGCAATGCCCTTGATTTCTGTCATTTTAAGTTAAAGCCTGCATATTTTAACACAGTGGTGCCTTACAGGATTCTGGCACATTGTGTGTGCTGCTGCCTGCTGTGGATCTGGACCTTGGATCAGTGCTCTGTCTCTCAGCACGACGTGAAGCACCAAGGGGGACATTTTCAAAGCAGCGAGTGGGGATCTCACTGCGTGCTTCCCACTGAAGGCAGTGTAAGATATGGAGCTGAAACCCTGTGAGATGATTTGAATACTTCCCATATCACTTCTTAGAATTGCCAAAAAACATTTCTACTACTAGAATTTTCCCAGGGAGTGCTGTTAGACTTCAAACTTTTTACTCTGTAAATTTTGGACATTGAAGTAGACAAATATTTTCCCCATCTGTTTTCCGTACGTGTTGTCAGCTGATCAGCTCATTATGAAATCTGCTAATTGTTAGTGAAAAGAATAGGTATCCATAAAACAATTCACTATTTTGCTTAACAGAATCTATACAAACAATGCACATTTTGGTACCAGGTTTCCTGTCAAGTTTGTCTTGCAAGATTTGATAGCATTTTGGGTCACAGAATAGTACTAAGACTTCTGTGCTAATCTGAGACTTCCTAAATTTCTGCAGAGAGGAATTATTATTTATCATGCAGCCCCTACTTCCACCCCAGAATGCATGTTTTTAGTTTCTCAAGACTGATTTTTTCCCCCATAGAAAATCAGATATTCTGAAATAAATAAATTTTATATTTCAGCAAAAATAAATTAAAATTCAGTCTATCAACTAAGTGAGAAGCTGTCATCAGCTCTGAGTAATGGTAAAAATATTGAGCAGGTAAGGGCAAAGCAGGAGGTTGAGATTTTGCATGGGCAGGAAAAATAATTTTTTATGTATCTCACTGATGCAAAATTAAAGATGTTAATATGTTCAGATGAAGAGAACTACAGGATCACTGGAGCAGACTCCACAGAGAGCTGGTACATGGAGTGGACATCAATGTAAACCTTAATTTTTACATAGAAAATTATAATATTATCATCTGTATTGGATACAAGCAACATGCTGAGTGAGCTGAGAAACTTCCTTCCCTTTAGAATGGAACACAAGAGCAACGTGGCTTTTAGAGAGAAGTGGGAAGGCTTTCCTACCAGCACAGGGCTGGATACAAGGCCAGGACTGTGGCTTGTTCTGCTTTAATCTGGTTTAATTTCCTGTTTTCCCTGCTGAACCCAGCTTAATAACAAGAGCAAAACACAAGAGAATGTTGATGAGAATTTTGGGAGGAATGAGCAATGTGGAACAAGATTAGAACCACATCTAGAACAAAAAAGAGTGAGCAAGTGGAAGTACAAGGGTTTCAGAAGCTAAAAAACCCCAGTGGCTCTGTAAACTCTACACAAAACGTGACAAAGAGAAGGAAGACTGTGAACCACAAATGTGAGGCAGCAACAGGACAGGGAAATGCAGGCATTTGAGCTGGAAAGGTGATTAATGACACCTTGCAAGCCTACAACACCTGGTGAGACCCGAAATGCTGTGCATAATTCAGGTCATCCTGCTACAAGAAATATGAATGCAAATTGGGACTGATAGAACAAAGCACCAGTGGGCTGGTCAGGAGAAGGGAGACCCTGCCTCATAAGAGAAAATTAAAAATGCTCTGAGGAGCTGTGTGTCTGTGCTCCAAGCTGCTCTGAGCACAGCAGCCACAGCTCAGGACAGGGCTGGCAGCAAGCTGGCATCTCCCAAGGCCATGAGGGTGGGCACAATAGGCTGAGCCCATTACAGTAGCTGGATACTTTTCAATTAGCCTGACATGTGAGAACAGAAGTTCCCCAAAATCTTGAACTTGGCTTGTCTAACACTGTGGGTAAAGGATTTGAATATTTTCATGGATATAGCAAAAGGATGAATGTCAAAGAGCTAGAGGAGCTGAAGTTCTTAATGTGTGAGTATTCTAGTGAGAGGTAAAAAACCAAAAATGTTACTAACTGCCCCTGGAAAAGCTTCAGCTGAAAAATTGCAATAATCTTTCTAAACACTGTTAGGAGTGGTTGAAACAGGTTCCAGGAAAAGTAGTGGAGTGCAACTAACTTGACAAGATTAAGAAATTGAGTATCTAATCCCAAATGACTTTGTGGTGCATCTGAAAAAGATTCTATAAACACATTCCTGGAGAACAAGGCAGTTGTACACAATCCTACATAGATGTGAAAAACTACAAATATTTTCCTCCAATTTGAATAAATTTTAATTTATAGAAACATTATCTTTTGTTAAAATCCATCGAACAAGCAACCCAAGAAAAGTGGAAACCCTCTTTAGTTTTAGATGAAAGCGACTGATGGGCAGTTTTCAGCAAGTCAGCACTTGAACAATGAAGGTATTCCACCAGAGAGTGTTGTCAAACCCTGGTTCCCTGGCAGTAGATGCAATGCTAATTCCTACAGCTATTTTGAAACAAACGTGCTGAAGGCAGTAATGGGAAAAAGCAGCAGTGTGCAGCAGATGCTAAGTCTACACTTACAGTCTCTGTAGCAAAGAAAAATCATGTAAGGAGGGTCAATTCTTACATATTGCAATTGCAAAACAGTGTGTTAGCCTCATCCAGGGAAGGAAGGAATGATCCCTGATCAGAGCATGGAATGAGGGTCAGATTCAGCAGCAGCAGAAGGCAGACACCTCAGTCACTCTCCTATGTGTCTGGCTGGCAGGACCTGTCCCATTACTCATTTTCTGAGCACTCCTGCTAGATTGGCTCCATTCTTCTGCTAAATGGGCTCACTGATTAGAGCATTCATATGGGAAATGTGGGTTCAATTCTTTTCTCTCGCTGAGCATAAACAAGCCTGCATCTTCCAGGGGAAAACTCCAACCATTATGCTAACAGGTATTCGGGAATTATGATCTTGCTCAGCCCTTCTTGTTGAAGCTTTGCATGGAATAATAAACATACATTAGAGCAAGGAGGAAAACGAGCCCTGAGTAAGGATTTGTAGCCAATGGGGAGCAGACTTGCACCAGCCTTGGTGTAGCTACACACATGTGTAGGTCTGCAGTCACACTGTGAGTATTTCCTGGAGCAGGGAGCAGCCCTTGGGTTTCTCCACTTCCCAACAGATTCCACTGCCAGTAGAGAACAGAGTTGTGCCAGTCCTTGTGCTTTCCATCCCTCCACACCCCCTTTTTTTGTTACCTTTAGTTCTTATGACAGGCAGAATGGGATGGGTGGGCCACTGAAAGATTCACCCAGCAGCGCATGTCTGGCTGGGAGGTTTGTGGAGACTCATGAGTTTTCACACCGGGTTTTTTTTACAAAGAAAGAGTGAAAACTAAGATCTTCCACTGCCAAATCCTGTGGGCATTTATCAATGTGATGGAAGGAAGAAAAGAGGAAGAGAAAGGGAAGAAGAGAAAGAGAGAGAGAGAGAGGGAGAGAAAGAGAGAAAGAGAGAAAGAGAGAGAAAGAGAGAGAAAGAGAGAGAAAGAGAGAGAAAGAGAGAGAAAGAGAGAGAAAGAGAGA
>JAWWEY010000055.1:68870600-68900098 GCA_035582745.1 Loriotus luctuosus | reverse complement strand
TGTGGGTAAACAATCTCCAAACACATTCCACATGTGAGCACAACACAGGAGAAGCAAATGAGATAAGAATTGTTTTCGTTTTCTCTGAGGCTTCTCAGCTTCCCAGGAGAAAAATCCTGGGAGAAGGAATTTTTCCAGAAAATGTGAATGCCACAATCCACTCGTCCTGTGCTGTCCCAGCAGAACTTGAGGAGTTGGAGGAGGGAGCACAGCTTCCCAACATGAACTTTAAAATAGAGGTGATGAAAGGAAGAAGGACCTGTCAGGAAGGTTTGAACCAATAAACCTCACTCCCCCAGTATACTGATTTCCTACTGTTGTGCTTGCATAAAGTCATTTCAGCTTTTGCTGCTAATAAATGGGAAGACAATCTGACCCAGCCTGTTCATTGACAAGCTCTGCAAAAGAAACCTCAGGAATATTTTATTCCTCCCACATTAGCAACGTACAGAACATACAGAGAAATTTACCATCACATAATGATCCCTATTATGCAAAGCAAGGCTGACAAAATTTCCATCATTACATCCCTGACAAGTACTCAGAACTGCGGGGGCTTGCAGGCTTTCTTCTGAAAGAAAAAAGACCTGCAAAGTAGTTTTAATGTCTTAAATATGGAGTAGGAACTTCATCCTCTCTCTATTCACAAACACCTTAAATACATCTCCTTCCTTCACAGCTCGTTAATCCCTACTCCTCTGCACTTCAGACATTTAAATTCTTTCCACAGATCTAACACAGAAGAGGTGTTTATATCATGTTTAATCAGCACTCACCAGCTCTGAACACCCCTCATGACCTTTTCAGTTACTGAGTGACCAAAGATCATTATGGGATCAACCAAGCGAGGACCTCGTGGGAGCCTGAAGCCCTTGTGCCATTACCAAACCACAATCCAGACACATTTCTCCTGGTTTTGCATCCAAGAATGCCCATCAAATGGTTCCATTAAGATCAAAACACTGATTAAAGTCCTGAACCTGAAGGACAAGCAGTGAATTAGCAGCTTGCTCAGTCTGATGCTGTCTTAGGGTGCAGATTGGATCCAGTAACTCTTTGGCTGGAGGCTCCAGAGGTGCCAGCCCTGACCCCAAATGACACTGAGGTGATGTGCTCTGCTCACTGGTGTGGGCTGCACACACAGAGGGACATTCCAGGGCCATCTCATCCTCCTCACTGCCTCTGGAATACCAACACAAGGAAAAACCAAGAGAGGTATGAGGAGAGAGCATGTGGGGCTCACAGGCACAGCACCCACTGTCTAGTTTGCCTTCTATGAGAAACAACTGCTTACTTTTTAAAATTTTAAAGGTTTAGTAAACCTTAACAAGAATACAACCAAAGGACTGAATAAGGAAAAAATTCAGTGCTGGGAGCCCCTGTGACTATCAGCCACGTGTTGGTGTTCAAAATGGATGCTCTGCCTTTTATACCCTTAGCCCCTCCTAAAGTCCTGTCAGTGACTCCTTCCAGGGGTGCAGATCACTTTCTTACACCTTGATTTGGGGTCAGCTGTTGCCATAGTAACAACCCAACCCTCCCAAATGCCCCTGTGTGCCAAGGCCATCCCATGATAGCAATGCAAGGGGGAGGACACATTGCAGTAACACAACTGTACATCTACAGAGCTTCTCTTAACACACACATAATGTTCACCCCTTCACTGTGAGAGCCAACATCTCATTTCCCATCTGTAACACCTTTGTCTGGAGACCACCTGGGTGCAATCTCTGGGAAGCAGCACTGATTTGGTTTTTTTTGTTCCTGGTGTGGAACAAAAAAATTGGTTTTTTTGCTCCTGTGATTTTTTTTACCCTTCTGTGGGTAAAACACCTTGTCTTCTTTGTATTCTTTTGCTATTGATATTGCTGTTGTTACTGTGTGTGTCTTATTCCATTGCTTTGTGCTTTAAGTAAATTCTTATTTCAACCTTTAGTCTCTCCTTTTTTGGCCCTCCCTTCCTGGAAGGGGTACATCTACAGAACTTCTCTTAACACACACATAATGTTCAGCCCTTCACTGTGAGAGCCAACATCTCATTTCCCATCTGTAACACTTCCTTGCCTTTTTTTTTTGTCTTTTCTGTGCATCCCCCTCCTACCTGAGATTTGCGTTCAGATCTGCCCTGATTTCCTTCTCTCCCTGATTTCCTATTCCACTGTAGCTACCCAGAACCCCCCCAGGCTGGGGTTCCTTTGCCCCTTTGCAGCCCCCCTGCCCATTTTCCTTCCCTCTGAAGCTGAGCAGAGGAAGGAGCAGAGCTGTGGGCGTTAATGAGCATCACACAGGGCTGCTGCTCCCAGCACTCTCCCTCTCCCACGTGGTGGGCCGGGGCACACGTGAGCCCCAGAGCAGCAATTAAGGGATTTTAGGAGCAGAATGCCCTCACAGGGCATCAGCAGATTGACACATGGTATTTCTTCCCAATAATGACTGTCCTGAAATGTATCGGATCCATGTGCTGCTGTGTTTCCAGCAATTTGTGAGAGCTGTTCAATGTGTAGCCAGCTGGAATGCACAACAGCACATAATTGTTCTATTACTGCAGACTTCAATTGTTTCTCTTTTATTCATTAAATGGGCATTTATTGGAAGAAAGGTCCTTTTTTTAGATGCATTTTTACACAGCTCGGGATTGGACTTGCCAGGACTGAACAAGAGCAGGCCTTCCCTTTTCTCGCTGTGCTCTCTGAAGGAAAATGGAGAGTACAAACACTGGAATTTTTGTATTTTTTTTTAAATGGAGATGTTGAAAGCCTTTTACATTCTACACTGGAACAAAAATGAAGCATTTTGAAATGCTGCATGAGAGTCAAGGCAGAAGGCCACCCACGCTGACTGTGGGAGAGGGGAGAGCAAGGGCAGCCTTGGGCATCCTTTGGATCAGGAAAGCACCCAAGGACTCAGGGAAAGGAGGATTCTATTGTGAGAAGCCACAGGGCAGGGGAGAACACCAACTGCCTGGAGCTTCCAGTGCCAGGAGTCATCAGGACTGAACTGCAGCCCCAAGCAGGTGCCCAGGGGGGAGGTGGTGATGTGAATCTCTGGTTTGCACCAGCAGTTCCACAGCAGGCCAGGAAAAGCCCAAAACCACCCCACTCAGACTTAAAAAGTGCTGAAGAACTTACTGTGCCATCTTAAGAAGTGTTTCCTGTTCAAGCAGCATTGTCTTGATTTCAAATAGATTTTCAAATTTTACAGAATACAAGGGACTGAATGCAAACCCAGGAACCCCAAGGCTGAGGTTCCTAATTCCCATTTCAGCTGTTGTTCCCCCAGTAAAAGGTGGACCTTTTAACCTGTCCATTCTGGTCAGACCACACTATCTGGCCAGCTGAAACTGTCCTGTACATCACTCTGCAACAAAAAAAGCCAAACATTAAAATGTAAAAATGAAAAAAACCCTCAAAACATTAAATGCACATGTATATACAGTAAAATGTATATACAGGAGGAAATTCCCCTTGCTCTCCTAGCTTTTCCTTAAGCTCTTGAAATGTGAAATGGCCTTAAAAAAAAAAAAGAAAAAGCAAGACGTAATTGTTTCCTGTGCAAACCTTGTGCCAGACTTTATTTTTATGGGCTGTATTTATTGACTTTAGCTATTTTTCCAGTATGCTGCACAGTGTTAGACTTGGCAAGAAATCCTACAAAGTGAAATAACATCTCTGAAAAAGTGGGAATTCTCATTGTTTGGCATGGTCAAAGGAAACTCCAGCCAAGCAAACTTATGACCTTCTCTTGTGTCAGACTCAAATCCAGGCCAGGCCAACCACTAGATCAGACTCTTTATTCCTCTTAAGTCACCAGAAAATCCAAATTTGAAGGCTGATCCAACACCTAAGTGAAGCCCCATGTGCTCTGCTCCACATTTCCATGCTGAGCTCCTGTTTACCAATAAGACACCAATTGTATTCATAGGGTCCCCCCAGACAAAGGCAGGAATCATGAATCTCACTCCATGTTCTCAGAAGGATAATTTATTATTTTATGATCTATATTATATTAAAGAATGCTATACTAAACTATCCTAAAGAATACAGAAAGGATTTTTACAGATAAAAATATAATAAGATAAACATCTAAAAAGATAATAATGAAAACTCGTGACTCTCTCCAGAGTCCCAACACAACTTGGCCCTGATTGACCAATGAATGAAAACAACTCACAGCAGAATCCAATGAAACAATCACCTGTGGGTAAACAATCTCCAAACACATTCTAAAGCAGCAAAACACAGGAGAATAAAATGAGATAATTATTGTTTTCCTTTTTCTCTGAGGCTTCTCAGCTTCCCAGGAGAAGAATCCTGGGCGAAGGGATTTTTCAGAAAATATGGATGTGACACTCTGGTGCCCAGGAAAACCCCAAGGAGAGTTCACAGTGCCTTCTCCTCTTTCTCCCTTCTAAGTCTTCCTGCTGTCACCTGGTTTTGCCTGGTCATTGTGAGACTGGGGTCACAGAGAAAGGGCAAATCCCTCTCCAAACCTCACCACAGCAGGGACACCCCCTCTCCTCTTCCAGCATCTCCCAGCACCGTGGGGAGATACTGTGGGCTGGGGAAACAACTCCTGGTGATGCTCTCAGGGCACTGGGGGCCCTCAGTGAAGATCAAAGAGTCTGAACAGTGCAGACACGTTGTGTGCAGATAATCTGCCAAAGGGAAAATGTTGGGGTGGAGGGGAGAGACAGGCAAGAGGTAGATGAGCCATCCCAACTGATTTGCAAGAATGCAAGACCTTCCTTTACATAACATTACATAAATGTGGTATTTAAGTTACTCTCACAAAATGAGGTCCCTGCTCTGGTGAGATTTAGGCACATATGTAGCTTGACACACATGAGTAGTCCTTTAGGACACAAGCCTGTTAACATTCAACAAATGAAGCTCTTGCAGAGCAATTCACCCACAATATATTCAAGCCAAATTGAGAAATCTGAAAAAGAAAACAGCTGAGATATGAATATTTAAAACTTTGCTGCAGCAGTGGACATGTGTAATAACTTTTCAAAGAGATTTTCAGAGGATTTTTTTTTAATACTGTACACACAGCACTTGTCCTAAATACATATTTACATTATGGACTGGAAAAGCTCTTTTAGAAACTGTTCTGGTCTTCTGGGTAAATAATATTCCTTTTAAAAAAATTATGAATACATATTTAACTGATAAACTAGAATGGCTCTATTAGGCACATCAAAACCAATTTTTTTAACTGTCTAGTGAATGTGTTTACTGCAGCACAGAAATGAATCCAGATTATTTAAGCTCTGTAATTTATTTTTCAACTGCAGCTCTTTTGCAATTTTAAGCCCCCTTCCCAAACATAAAACAAAATTCTCCTTGTTCCCCCTTCCTCTCAGTACTGTCCAGTATGAAGCTTTGTAGAGGTAACTGTGAAGGAAAACAAATTTTTTTTCTGTGAACACTATCATTGAAGCACTGTGTTCCAAACCATACATCAATCACTGTTGGCTCCTAGACACATGATTTTAAAAAACTTGTTGCCCAAACTGTTCTGTCCATGATGTAGGTGCTCCACAGAGTCAGAAAAAGGGATTAAAATAATTTTTCTCTTCCCCCAAATAAAAAACAGAAAATCCTATGGTTTTATGTTTAATTATAAAGCAAAACTGATCCAAAAGAACATAGTTAAGATCTGAACTCATTTGTAGGAAACTCTAAAACTTACTGCCAGACATGTTAGTTAACCCATGAATATTCAACAGAGTAGAGACAGTTTTGCCTTTTCCTACTGAGAAAATATCTAAATACACAGATTTATAAAAATGGTGAGTGTTCATAGGTAAAAAATCATTGAACTGACTTCTTCAGCCTGATTTATTTACACAGTTTTGCTCAATGTCTGCATTATTTGTGACAACTGGCAAATTGGTCCAGATATCCACCTTAACTGTGAGCATCTTCGGGCAGCAATTTTCCATGACTATTAATTACTTTTATTGTAATTTTTAATGCTTTAAAAATTGTGTGAAGGTTGATTTTAAACCTTCTCTTTGCTCACCTAAAATTATATGGAGTTTTACAGAAATCACTGCTCTTAATAATGTGAAATAGAAATAGAAGGTGCTGAGAAGGACCAACAATTTCTCACCTGTAGGACAGATTTCTTAAAAGTATTGGAGACAGACATACACTGGCACAAGATTTTTATCAGCACCATATTTTTAACAACTTCATTTAGACACCTACAAAAGAGAAACCGCTTCCTTAAGCAGAAGTTCCCATAATGATATTTTACAGCCATAGTTTCAAAAGCTCTCAACATTCAAAGTGCTTTTGGAAATCTGGCCCCAGCTGTGAGCAGTGACCTCTCCTGAAAATCTGTGGGGGATCTGGCATGAAGGCATATGGAACGTTGCATATAGTTGCAGGAATCTTAATTACCAAAAACATATTGACAAATTAGAGAGAGTTCAGAGAAGAGAAACAAAAATGTTCAGGGGACCAGAGGAATTTACATATGAGGGAAGATAAAAAGAGCTATCAATGTATGGCTCAGCTATGGTATAATTAAGAGAGGATATATGTTAAGACTCCACAAGTGTTCCTAATCTTGTGTGGAGAATGGGGAGGAACAAATTAAATGGGATATGAGGTTATAACTACAGCTGCAAGTAAAGAAGGAAAAGAAAATCTTCTGGGTCTTCAGAAGAGCATCCTGGCAGTGAGGTCAGGCTCTGAAATGGGCTCTGAAGGGACCAAGTTCCATTGCCAGGGTTGTATGGAAGTTTACCTGTGGGATGCAGCTCTGAATGCTCCAGAGAAGCCTGTTCAGATTCCACTTTCAATCTAAATGGTGGTTTGGAGTGGGTAAGCTGAGGGCAAGTCTTCTTTGGAATAGCTGAAACAAACCCATTTGAGAAAAAAAAAGAAAAGAAGAGAATAACTTCTTCAAAGCAAAAAATAGTCATTGAGCCATCACAACTTTTTCAAACAAGATTATTTAAAGACTTATAATGTATAGTTGTTGTGGCCCTGATCTCTGAGGAAATAAACACCAGTCCTTGACCATGAGGAGTATTTCAGAACTCTGGGATTAACAAGAACAGCTAATTGTGACCCATGAGGTCAGGAGTATCCCAGCTCAGATGAAGTGGTTGTCACATGTGTAATCACATATTCTCTGAACAGAGACATAGTTTTCCCAGTATTTTCCTGGGAAGCTGTGAGAAGCTGTAGGAAACTTAGAGAGAAGAATGCAAACAATTATTATCTCTCTTTCTGTAACCATTGTTTATAGATACGATTCTCCAGAGTGTGCTATTCATAGTTCACATGGTGTGAGAGAGGATTCCTAAAGGCCAATCAGATCTTAAGTCCACCACTGTTTCTATAAGAACTGTGTATTTCTAACAATAAAGTGCTTTTCATGCCTTCTGATGATGGAGTCTCTGTATCCCCTTTAGCTGTCCCCAATACTCTCTCAGTGACAGCCATGTGGTTTGGGCACCTGTATGTAGACATATCCTTGTAGAAGCAGAAACTACTCAAGAAATCAATATAGTCAATTAGATTAATAGATATATTAGTCACTATATCTAGGTTTATAATGTAGACAGTCACTATTTCATTTGATTGAGGGCTGGATGGATTCAGGCAGGCAGGTGAAACAAAACAATCTGTGCTGCAGAGGGCCCTGTGCTGGTTCTCTTGCCCCACTCCATCTTACACCTCACAAGATTTTGTGCTTCCTGAGCAGGCATGGGAGGAATTGTACCTCTGGGTGCTCAGAGAGGCATAGCATCTTTCACCAAAAATTGTAACCAGCCCTCTGAAAAGCCTTTAGGGGTTTGTACCCTTGAAACCCCAAAGACATCCTCGAGCCACAGAGATAAGGGAAGATTTCTCCATGTTTCCCTCACTGCCTCAAACCTCACTGTACCAAGAGAAGGGCTAAAACTACATGTCTAGAAAAGGAAAAGAAGAATCTATTGTCTGCTTCTAACTCTTGAAACAGGAAGGTTTCCAGGGGTGGGGTCCAAAAGGGAGATCTGATTCCAAATCAGCCTCTCAGGGACTAATCCTGCCACGAGAAGAGGGGTGCCTGTGGGCATTGGTGGGGCTCGGCAGGGAGGCTGGAGCTGTGTGCACAACACTCAGAGCAGTGTGGTGGCACCAGCTTTACTGGGATTCACTGCCAACTCCTGCCACAACCACATCAGATTAATGTCTGCATTATGCCTGCTCCACGTGGGAAAGAGGAACAGTCCATCTAGTTCAAATTCAGGGTAATTCTCTTTTTTAAAAAGTGACTTTGGGCTGGAGGATTCCATGTTCAGCCTTTTTGAAAGGCTTCTTTTGCCTTCTCTGCATCTAGCTCCAAAAAGGGGCTGTGTTGGGCAGAACGATGACACAAGAAACTAGAGAGGTCAGACAAAATAGACTCATCAGAAAAGATCTGAGGCAATTTTGGCCGTGAGTTTTTATTCAGCTCTTCCTCTCCTACCTTGGCTAATTTTATAATCAGTATGGACAAATTTTCCTCACCACAATGTAGTCCAAGCCCATGGAACCAACTGCTGCAAGAGGTCATCGAGTCAGATACTGCAGTTAGATTTAAAAAAGCACTGAATACATTTTATGGCCAGACAACATCTGTACAGCCATCCAAGCTAAGGTAATGGTGATGAAATTTCATGCTTGAGTGTGTAAAATGATTGCTACATCACTCAGAAAGGATTTTTTTTTTCTTCTCAGGTAGAGGATTACACAATTGAGAAGATGCATTATAAGGAGTTTTCTGAGCTTGGGTTTTTTTAACCTTTTTCCAAAGAGTGAAAGATCAGCTCATGGACCTCACAGAATAATAACTTAGCCTTCTACTTCTTCTCTTCTTAAACATAATGAGGCTCTTCAATGAGATGTTTCATTTCAGGACCTCCAAGTTTCTTTCATTTTTTTCCCCACTAACCGGTCTCGTGTGCAGGTGAAATAACTGAAGCAAATCTTAGTGGCTGCCAAGGTTATTAATTCACCCTCCTGACCTCAACAGGTGAGAGATGTGAGTTTGCACATGAGCACTGAGAGGCCTGAGCCTGATTTTTGATGCAACAGCTGGCTGCATTTCTCATGCAACTTGCACTTGCTGTACATCTGGCTTCGTTTAATTATAAAGCAAAACAAACAAAAAAAATTGATCTTCCTTCAGTAGTCAGCAACTTAATGATGATTTTGACCATTTTTTCCTCTTTTCATCAGCTCAATTCTGTTTCCAGGACTTAATCATGGAACGAATTAAGCAGGGACAGAATACTTATCTAGCTGAGGATTTTTGTGATAACTTGCAGCAAATTTAATTCACTGGGAGTACGTAGGAGAGGAAACTGTGGGGTGGAACGGCTGCTGAAACACTTAAAACCTCATTACCACATATCCCCACTTCACCCTGAGAGCTCCCAGCCTGTCCATTATTGTCCTGTCTCTACTTTCTGTGGGACTTTGAAAAGAAAAGGTTCAAAGAGCAAGACTTTCATGCTCCCCTTTCCATGTCAAACACTTTCAACTCCTGATTTCAAAGTGCCACTAGCTCGCTGTTCAAAGGCCTGTGGACACATAGGGGGTGAGATAGGAGGAAAAGGTTGCACTACAAAGCCTTGCTGCATTCAGAGCAATATCCAGCTCAGAGATACAAATGATAATATAAACCCAAGCACCTACCAATAAGACTGCCAGTCTGTGAAGGGAGGGTTGGAAAAATGTTAAATGGCCTCTTTCTGCCCCCTCTCCTACACTGGCATTGTGCCATTATTAGTTTGGATAAAAGCATAATTTATATTTTGAAGTGCAGCTTTTCCCTCTGTTGCATCAATGACCAGGGGACTGCAGAACCAGGAGAGAAGCCCAAACCCCAAATAAGTTAGCTAAGAATACCTAAAGAACTTCCTACCAACATCTGAAAAACCTGCCTTGCTCTCTTTGAGTATTCATCCACCTCCCCTCCTCTATCTGTATCCTTTTCATCTGCCTGCCCACAAGATTTGGAACACCATTAATTGGTCCTCAGGGAGGCTGACAGGCCTGTGCTTTTATGACTTGATTCTTTGTATTGTACACATGTGGGCATCTCTCAGGAGATAAACAAAGGGAAAACGTGCTGAGAAGGGGGGCAGAATTTGTATAAGACTAAACACAGAACAAACTGCCTTCCCAATTTGCTGCTAATATCCTAAATTGTATGAATAAATCCACCCCCTCCTCCCCATCTTCCCTCCTCCCCACACCTGCTTCTCTTAATCTGCTTTTCCTGATCACTACAGGCTCATCTTCTGAGGAATTTCACCTCCCATTTGAAATCAGTCTAACTCTTCTTGGCCCCCCCTGCCCCATTCTCCCTCCCCCTTGCCAACAAAAGAGTGAGGGGCTCTTAAGGGAAGATAAAAAGAATAGTTGATCATAAGAACGAACCTGGAGCCAACACCTTGGTCTTTCGTCCCTTCAGCAGTTTCTAAACCCTCAGCACCTGCAGCTAATTCTTATGGCTTCCAGCCTTGGTCTTGGATTTGCTGAGAGTGAGAGACTTTCTGGAACAGCTTTCATCTCAGGAAAAACAAACTTAAAAACTCAGGCAGTCTCCAACACACTAGCACAAGCTGTAGAGCCCATGTGTGCTTGTGCATGTACATGCCTGGGGAGAAAGCAGCCTGTGCTACACAAAGGCATCAATAATTCTCAAAAATGGGTGCTAGCAACCTTGGCTGCTGACCAAGAACAGGCCAGAGTTCCTGTAGGGATTTGGTATTTACCAACACAGCAGGTGGGTGATGTGTTCTTCACTGAGCTGGACACCTGAAAAGGAGTTCTGGATCAAGTCCTGCTGGCCTTACAGAAGCTTAGATAGGAAGACAAGGATTTATCTTGCTTTCAGACCTGCAAATTACTGTGAATTTGTGAACCAGATTCACAGCTGGAAGGCAGGTGCTTGAGTACTTTTATATCCACCCCAGCACATCCTAAAAATCTGGTCATTAGTGCCTGTGCCTAGGAGCCAAAACAGAGCAGGACTTGGGAATCAAAATCCAACATCTTCATTCTATCTTTTTCCTCCCCTTCCTCCCTTAGCCTGCCTGTATTGCAGTGGTTAAGTCAGTCCACCAGACATAGATTATATTTGAAATCCTCAGCAGAGAGGAGACATGGATCTGCATATTCCATGCCTGGAATGGATGCTCTGACTCCTAAAAATCTGTGTAAAATATGGTCCCTCCTTATCCACAGTATTCTTCAAAAGACAGAAGTTGCTCTGAAGGAAAAGGCCCAGGTAGCCAGAGCACTGAGCATTGCCAAGGAGGGCACCTGAGAGAAAAGTGGAATTTATCACAGCCTTGTCCTGAACTGTTTAATTAGTTACAATAAGCAGCTCCTAGCTCAACGTGTCAATTTTTTTGTGAATTCAAGGCCACTACCTTTTCCTTTCATGCAGGGACAATGGTGAATATATTTTGGAGGTTAAACCCTTAATTTGAAGTTGATGGAGACAGAATCTGTTGTAATGGTACAAGTCAGATTTTTGATGCTAAGACCTCAGAGCCTGTAGGACTATTTGAAGGTTTTAGCTACATGCTATACCTCTGTCTCAGTCTACCCATCTGAAGAAAAATCCCATTTGCAGCTTGATTTCTTTTTTTCAGTCCACATGGAATGTTCTCATTCTTAACCTTTGAATATCAACTCAACATTGGTGAATTGTTTACATTTTTTAAGAAGAATCATGGCACAAGCTAACTTTAAAGAAAATATTTATTTTTTTCCCCAGTGGCTAAGCTGTGAAGGCAAATTTCTTCAGGGAAACTAAAGGAAAGGCCACAGTGAACAACTTTACATATGTCACTTCTTGTTCTTCCAAACTTTTACTGAGGCATGGCAATTTCTACCTGGTTTTCATCCCCTACTCAACAGCAGGAATTTCAGTGTGGGTTGTAAAACCTGCTTAAGAGCCTGTGTAATTTACCTCATGTTGATTACTCTGTGTGGAACAGCTAATGGTACACGAGCTAATTAATCTATAGCTGCTTCGCCTGTCTGGGCTAAATAGTTGCAATGGCTATATCTTCGAAAATCTTGAGATACCATTCTTTTAATTGTTACCAGTGGCTTTGTGCACCTGGCAGAAAGAGGCATTTAAATTACGAACTGGGTCTGATTTGAGCCCAGGGTCTAAAGACATCTATAATGGGAAAATGTCCCTGGAGAGAAATCCATTCCTGCCAGACAAACACTGCTCTCAGCCTGGGAAGAGACAGCAGCCAGGCAGGGTAGATTTTGGTAAAAGTGAAGGGGGACTTCAGCATCAGGCTGCAAGCTTTTGGTCCTGTGTTGTTCCCACAATGCTGGTCTGAAAATTAAAGGGCAGTGTGAAAGGCCCCAGGTGTTAATACAGTCATAGGAAACACTGTCACTATTAATTTCCTCTAGTTCCCCTGAAAATGAGCTAAGCAAGGTTTCTATAAAACAAAAAACACAATTTCAATCTGCAGTTTGAATACTGCAGTTCCAGGCAGAGCCAAAGTGGCAATTTTAGGTTTGCAGCTCACTGTGCCGCTCAGCTGTGTGTCTGTGGGCACCAGAGAGCCACAGAAATGCACCTTTAAACATGACAAAGAGATCATTTAAATAGAGTTGTTTGTCACTGGCTTATAGCCTACCTGGCATCCAGTCCTAAAACCAGTCTCTGAAGCCTGACTTTCAGAGGTTTTGTACCACTTTACATGAATAAAGGACTTTTCCTTTTAATGCTTAGGAATACATCGTTGCACTAAAATAGTCACTTTTCAACCCCAGCTGAAAATGCCCCTTTGGGGATTCTCAGCATATGGATAGTTACATTGAAAATCAATTTTTCTGACATTCAGAGCTTTCTTTTGGAGAGGTTTATTTGCTCTACTAACCATTTTAAGCCTCTGTGGCACCTTCTTACTCACCATAACTGCTGTGCTTAGTACCTGGCTCATAAGCATTATTTGATTTCAGCATCCTGTGCACTGCACAGCTTCATCAATTAATATAAAAATTGCTTCAGCAGTCTCCTTGTTTGTGCTGGTGTTAAACCTCTCTTGTAGAAATGTGAGAGATGATGGGGACTGTGGGCACTGGGGATTTGGGGTGCACAATCCCCATTCTCCCCTGGAGCTCTCCCCAAGCCACCAGGTACTCACCAAAGGCTCTTTCTTCACTTCTGCTGATGGAAGAGGTCCATGGCTCAGCTCACAGGCCCAGTTCTGCTCCAGTGTGCAGGAAATCTTACCTGAGGAGAAAATAAAGAAGCTGACTGATAATATTGAGGAAGCTGAATAAGAGCAGTTGTGCAGCGTCACACACAAGACAAATTATAGGCCATGAGTTTTCTTGAAACATGCAATTTTGTACTAATAAGCCATAGAAAATATAATTAATTACTTCTATTGTATGACTTATAGCAATGGCATCTTTTGGCTGCAAGTTTCTCCTCCAATTTTTTAGGGGCCAAATAAGTCTGTTACTGCAGTTTCCAGTTAAACATTTTTCTACCAAACTTATTTTTCTATTGACTTTTTTAATTGGTGGTGGTTTTCTCCTAAGGAGAAGCTCATTTGAAAAACAAAGATGTTTGTTTGGGGAGTTTTTAATAGATGCTTAGTCAATTCTCTTGGAATAAATGATAATTTCAATTTACCTCTCTGCAGAAGACACTGTTGTTCCACGGAACTACACCCCCATTTGAAGCACTTAAGTTCACTTCTGTAGATTTTCAAGTCTTCTTGCCTGTTACAGTAAAAATATGGTGATTTTTTTTCTGGAGATACTGTTAAATTGCTACAATACCCTGAAATTGGTCAGTTTTAGATGCTAAGAAATAATCCCTCATACAGCAGCTATCTTGAGACATGCTGGACAGACTGTTTTTGGGGTTTTTTTCATTCAGATGAAGTATCACCAGCAAGAGAAAAAATTAAGCACCTGTTTTGGAAAATATGTTTTATACGACTGTTATACAACTGTTATAACTCTTTTTTTTTTTAACTTGCCAAACTGGTCTAATAATTACACAGAATAGTACCAATAGAACAATAAACTGTTTTTCTGGTTCATTTTTAAGTGTCTTACTTTTTCCCTATTGCTATCATACCTTACTTTTTGGCTGAAGCCTTTTTAAGATGGGGAAGTTACATCAGCAATTTCACCTACTCTGAAATCACCTCATTGTGCCCTGATTTATACCCCATGAAATCTTACTGCCCCCAGGGGGGTTCTGCAGAGTGTAAGGCTGGGCAGAGTTTGATCCAGAATGTTAAATACTGGAGCATCAAAGTTATAGGTTTATTGCAATTATTATTGGTCCCCATTGGTTATTTACTTATGCTTTATCTCAGCTACAGTTAAAATTCTATGCTACAAGGTGTGTGGGGAGGAATAAAAGCGCAAACAGCAAGTGAGTGCATTGATTTGGAATGGGCTTGAATCTGTTTTTATGCCCCAGGACACTGCAGAAATGGAGGGATTTTCAAGGCTCCCCACAAAGTGACCTGAGAGTTGGGATTCTGTCAAAAAACTCTGCTGTGAAGTGAGGCAGCTCTTGCACTCCTACACCAGGAGCTCAACTTTCCATCTCAGGGGCAGGATAGGTTTTGGGACCCTCATCTCCCTCCCTGCCATGCCTCCCTCACTGATGAGCTGCCTTTGAGCATCTTCACCAAAGCAACACCAACACATCTGACTCCTTCTGCAGCCCTGGGAATGTTTTCCTGAAGATCAGGGGCAAATCTCAGCCACTTCTCAGTTAATTGTGTCTGGAGACAGGCTCTGTGCTAAATTACCAAACTTTGCACTCAAGATTTTCCAGATGTAATCACCAGATATTTTCCAGATATAATCTGGTGTTATATCTATCTATCTATAATCTATATCTATCATCTATATCAATACAATCTATATCTATATCTGTCTATGTCACCTCTATCTATATCTATCTGTATCTGTATCAGGCCTTTTACTACAGATTCCCTCAATCATGCTTCAGAAGTAAAAACAGAATTGGGTAACCAAAATCATACCTAATTATGAACCATTTCCACCCTCAGATTTTATTTTTTGTTCCAGTTTATGTGGCTGATATCAAAGTATCAGTACAACTACTACAGGAATTCTCCTTTAAATGACTCAAAGATGTTATTGGGCACCTACACCTAGGTGCCAAGTCAGGTACCTAGGTGAACATTTAAAACCAAATATTTACACCTCAAAGGGATATTTTGTAAAGATGGGCTAAAATAAAACCCATCAGACAACAGTATGAATACCACTGTCCCTGAGGTCCAGAGGATTTTACATTTTTAGCTTCACAGAGATTTCTTCAGCAGTGTTTGGGCTGACTGAGATGGTCTAACCCTGGTATGAGCACCACAGACACAGAGTGTACTTGAGAGGGATCAAAACAATAGAATAACACAGATCCTGCTTTCCACTGAACTACCTTAGAACTAATTACCATTACAGGAAATCTACTGAAATGCAACATATTTAAAATTTTAACCATACTGACAGAGGTGTCTGAAAAATAGACAACAAAATGAATGACTGTTTTAAATTTAAATTTCTTTTCCTTCCTCACACTATGCATGAGAAAGCAGTGTGGGGTCCTCTATAGTTAACCATGTATCTTACATCAAGTGACTACTCAATTTTTCCTCTTCTAGAATTTCTGGTTGGACACATAGGCCTTCAACACAATCAAAAATCTGTATCCCATGTTTTTCTTTCATATAAAATCATAATTTTTTTAATCCAATAGCCGGAGCTAAGAAATACTCCAAATTAAGTCTCATTTTTTCTTTTGCTATGAAAAGTCAAGTAGCTGAAAAAAGAAATGCATTCTCCAATCATTTCTATAGCAGTGAATTTTAGGTGAAACAAATTTCTAATTGAGTGTGAGAAGTTCGCTGTTACATTATTTTATGCATGTCTTCTCCATTTGGCCCACACTATCTTCAATTTATACTAACCAAAAAAATGAACTTTCAAATTTAGCAGTCAGATTTGCTTGTCACAATAAATAGCAAACAGAATGACATGGAAAATGTTTGTCCCAACAGTTATTACCAACCAGCTTCTCAAGACTTTTACTGGTGGGCAAACATTTTTCCTTTCTTTTCATACTGCACTCACTGATCAGGATCTAGTCTGCCTCACAACAGTCAGCTGCCATTGTAACAAGTTACAGGAAAATTATAATGCTTCCTAAGCATTTCCACAGAAACAAATTTCATGTGTGTGTGGGTGGGCAGTAGGAGGAGAATAACCTTGGGAAAAACACAATTATAAACAGCTGCAGCATGCATTAAATGTAATTATGATTGATTCCTATAAATAATTCTTTGTGTAAATTTCCACTTAAGCTGGATTTGCTGATCGGGTGCAGTGGACATTCCTGCATTAAGTGATTATGTCTTTTTATTATTATTAAAAATACAGAGCTTTTTTTTTTTTTCACTTGGGAGAGAAGATGGGGAGAGAAGACTTACTGCACCAGCACAAAATGCTGAAAATCTGGACTATCACAATTAATAGTTGAACAGCCTGGACATGTTGAAATTGTTTGTGCCTGAACAACAAAGAAGGCTTAAAATGAAAAAGAGTGCATCATCCAAAGTTATTGTCAGCAAAACCTCACAACACTATTTCAACAAGATAATAGGTGTATAATGATAGATAGCACCTGATCAACCACTATGGAACAGCTGACTATATTAATAGGGCTTGACATTTGTTCTGTTTAATGCAGAAGGTGCTGAGCACCCAGGTTTCTGCCATGCTAATTGCTTGGTCATTTGAAAAAGAAATCAATACAATACAGCCCTCGCAGGAGAAAATCTTGACTGATTCTTCACAGTTCCTACAGCAAAAATACACTAAATCATGGTCATTAATTCATTTGACTAATTCAACACTTAAAATTTCATTCATTCTCGTATAAGATTTTACAACTGTCTATTACACGAACATTCAGCATTGGTAATGGCAGGAGAAGATCATATAAAGTGACTGGGAGAAGGAGGGATGGTTCCTCTGGAAGCGTTATGGAGCACAGTCCTGATCCCACCAACATTAATTACAGCTGGCCATTTACTGCACTGAGAGGGGACAAGGGCAGTGCCTTGGCACATCTGAGTGCTCAGCTCTCATTGCATGTGTGGAGCCAGCAAGAGCTGCTCAGAGCTTTGAAAAAAAACCCAAAAAATGTCTTACTGCAGCTGCAACACGGATGTGCTACAGCTGGCCTCCCTCAGAAGGCTCCAGCCCCATATTCAGTGGGAAATTCACAGAACAAGGTTGGGAAGGAGCTCTGGAGATCACCCAGTCCAACCCTACTGGCACAGCAGGGTCACCCAGAGCAGATGTCAAGGGATGCATCCAGGGGTTTGGAATGTCTCCAGAGAGGGATACTCCATGCCCTCCCAGGGCTCTGCCACCCTCAATGCAAAAAAGTTCATCCTCATCTTGAGGTGGAAGTTCTGTCTTTTAGTTTATGGCCACTGCTCCTTGTCCTGTCACTGGGCACCACCGAAAAGGGCCTGGCAGCACCTTTGAGATAATAAATTCATTAGAGAGATCCCCTCTCAATCTTCTCAGGCCCAGCTCCTGGTGTCTCACCTCACAGGAGAGATGCTCCAGACCCTCATCATCTTCATGGACTCTTCTGGACCCTCTCCAGTAGCTCCTTGTCTTTTTTAAGCTGTGGAGGGCAGAACAGAGCTCAGCACTGCCCAAGTGGCCTAAACAGAGCTGAGTGCAGAGGTGAGGATCACTTTCCTTGGCCTGCTGGCCACACTCCTCCCGAGGTACCCCAGGATAGCCAAGCTCTTCATCACATTTCTGACCTCTGCTCTTCCACAGGAACCAATCACACATGCTCAGAGTCAAGCCACTAAACCAATATGTTGATCCAAGGCTATCTTTCTACTCTGTGTACCACCTCAATAATTGAGGGTTTAATTTAGACTTTCTTTCCAGCTGAGATATACCCTTAATTCATCATATAAACCATATGGACATAGCAAAGTACATCAACATTTTTGAGACAAAATCAGAAATATAGGGACCTGCTTGTCCCATAGAGATCTCTAAAGGCTTTCATGTTTTAGTCTTTTTCACACCCTTGACACCTTTCATCATGCCTTTCTTGTTTTTCTGTTCATCTACAGAGACCTTTATCAGCTAACCAAGCCCTCTGTGCGCAGTAGGGATGGGGTAACCATGCTGGAGGTTGACATCTTCCAGCTCAAAAATGTCACTCAGGGGGATTGTCCAAATTAACACAGTGTCAAAGGCAAAGCTGGATTCAAAGATGAGCTCTGTCTGTGCCTCAACATGGAGAGAGGTTTCCTTAAAAAATGGCTGCCTAGAGAGCCTTCAAAGCAGACCTAAAATACTGCACAGCTTCTTTACTATTAGATCCATGGATTTTTTTATTTTAATTTTGCCATTTCTACCTCCTCTGCATGGCTGTGTGATTAACTTGATTTAAAATAAAACCTTGCTTTCTCTGCTTTCTTTATAATAATATGATTTGGTGGTACTACAAACAAGACAGCTTTCGCCTGACATGAGTTAGGCTATTTTTAACAGACTTTTGTTGGAATTGCTGGTAATTCTGGAGCTTTAAGCTCTGCATGGAAGAAAAAAAGCATCATTTGCTCCAAAGTTACAGTAAATTAATATGAACAACCCTGCTGATGTTCCAGTTTCATTTAGTACATAACATACAGAAATGTTGTTAAGACTCCACAGACTACTGAAGATTTGTCTGCATGCTTTTCAAACAACAACAAAAAAGTAAAGGTGGTACATGCTTAACCCTCTTGGGCTAATTTTTTAAGGCATACCTCTAAAATTGCATCAAAATATTTTCTGAATACAGTTCTTCACACCTGACCTCTATTTAGGTGTAGAAATCAGATACTGTACAACAGATAGAGACTCTGAAGCTATATTTATCCTTTTGACCATAAGACTTTCCTTCATTTTTATTTTTCATTATGAATAGATTTAAAGAACTTTTTTTAAAGACTCCATTATCCTTTTTTAAATAAGACAGAGGAAGAACAAACAAACAAACAAACAAAAAAACAACCACCTAAAAAAAAAAACTAAAACCCCCAACCAACAAGAGCTGTACATATTTTGTAAGAAAACATTCTTACATCAATCAAGCAAATACACATTAGCAAGAAGGAAACACATTAAGACTCATTTTCCTTTTTCCCGTGCCAGGTTGTTTCTTTTGTGCTATATATCAGAATGAAAGTAATTCACCTCTCAAAACAAAAAATTAAAGAACAAAATATGACTGTGATGCACTTCTGCAGAGTACAGTGAAATTTCCATAAAATGTCTGCAGGGTTTTGCACATTAAAATTTCTCTTACTAAAAATGTTTATGGAAATAGGTCATTATGCACATTACTAATAGAGAGCAATTTGTTGCTTTTAAAGGAGCTTTTATACTAATAGTTGTGAATAAACACATTTATCAGACACCCTAAATATAAACAATGTATACACTGGCAAGCACAGCAGACATGGATTAAAGGAGTTGCTCATTTGGGGCCCAGTTCTGCTGCCATGGAGCTCAGGGGAATTTTGGACAGTTTTTGTTGGGTTGGTGTGGGAGATGAATGGTGTCTCAGCTGTGGAAATGGGCTAATGGAAGGTACCACAGCATCCAAAAATTGGGGTCCTACCTGCTTGCACACAGCTCAGTCAGACCCATTAAGGCTCTCCCTGTGTTTAGTGAAAGGGAGAGCAAGGGCTGGGATGTCCAAGCAAAATCCATCCCTTGCAGCCAGAGCTGCAGAATCCAGGCCAACAAGCCCAGCCCCACAAAAGCACCATCAATCTGTGGAAAACAAAGCAGATTTTCACATCAATAGCAGCAACTGTGCTCATGTCACATCAGAATTCTGTTTGAAATGATACACATCCCATTATCAGCACTTGGAAAAAATAAAAGAATGATAACAGCTATTGTGATTTTACTTGACTTCTGAGGAACAAAGAGGCTAGAACCAGGCAATTACACTGTGTAAGTTATCATAGCATGGGAAGCAACAGGATACCAGTTTAAAACTGCAGGACTCACTGAGGAACATCTTGGAATATATTTACACAGTAGCCAGCATCCATTCTCTTAAAAATCCCACTTAAACCACAGATTAGATCACGTAGAAAGTGCAAATGAAATGAGCTGCTTTAGGAAGATATGTTGATTCCTGTGGTCCCTTGCTTGGTTGTCAGTAAAAGTGAAGAAAATGTAAAACATCTATCCAATTATTTCAGTTAATATACAAGCATTAGGCATTCAAATTCCTAATTAAGAGACAACATGCCCTGTCAGGCATCTGCATGGGCTATTGAACATTGCCTAGATTGTTCCATAATTATCCTGGCTTAATAGCTCTAAAAATGTAAGCAATGTGCATCCATTGAGGAAATGCACTGCTTATCACATGAGGAGGAACAGCACACAGAACATGCTCTGCCACGGTGTGTTTGTGCTGCAGGTTTTTAGTGGAACATGCTTTAATTAACAGCTTAGGAGCTGGCTGCTGTTGGCAAGGAGGAAATGGAACTCACACATTAAAATATATTTCCATTATCAGATTTAAACATGAAGAACTCAGCTGTTGGATGTGCTCCATTTCAGGGATTCCATTGTCAGCCACCAAAAAGAAGAGATAACATGTGCATAAAAATATATATCTTTTGTAGTGATTTCACCATGATACTTTTCAAGGCTCATTTGTTAAAATCTTCCATCTCCCAGCCCCATTTGCCAAAAAAAAAAAAATCTGCATTCTCTGGGGCAGTCATGTTGTCAAGGAAACAGATTTTTGCCACCTTCTATGATTTGCATTGTTGATAAATTGGCTACAATTTCTTTCTTTTTAAGCCTGATGCCAATATTCAAGATTTGACCAAAGTTGCCTTAAATGGTGCAGCCATAGCATCAAGGTGTCTATTCTTTCAAACTCTCTGGCAAAACTGGGCAAATCATAGATATATTCTCCCATGTAAAGCCTGCAAGGAACACAAAAATGAAATATTTCAGCTCCTTGAAATGGATTTCTTCTGCCCTTTAACCAATAGGCTTTGTTTTGGAAAATAATATGTTTCAAGGACTCCAAGTACCTTTCTCTTTTCTTTTTGCTTTGAATAAGACAGAAGGCAAAACGGAAAAAACAAAGAAAAGGCCATTTAAAAAAAGACAGTGAAAATGTGAAAAAAATTTTAGAACTGAAAAACATGCAAACAAAACCTATTTTTTTCAGCACTGTTTTTGTTTTAGCTAAAACTCTAAGTTAAAAACTCAACAGGCTCTGGTCAAGTTTACTGTTAAACCCCCTGTAAATGGACATTGCATGGGATGAAAAAGTGTAATGTGCAAATTTGGCAGCCTCAGGATGTTTCATGCAGCAGAATGAGGGAGAGACCCCTCAACATTTCTCTTGAAACTACCAGTAAGAATTGAAGAAATTCTCAGGTTCCCTGTAGACTATCAATAAATAAAATATAAATAAATAAATTCCCTGCCATCCTATCAATAAATAACATGAATAAATATATCTTCTTACCTGGGACAGATCCAGCAGAGTTGAGTTGATTCAGCTGCTTTCAGGTGGATTTTCTTTTTGTTTTTTATGCCACACTAGGTATTATTGCCATAGCATCCAATGATGAACTTCCATCTCTTTAAAATAAAGATTTCTGCCATAGCATCTCACACCTATTTTGCCAGCTCTGGTGAGAGAAAACCTTTCTTCTCTGCTCTTCTAAGCAGAGATAACTGATTTTGAAAAAAAAAAATTGTGTAATTACCTGTTCTTTCCTGTCCCTGCCCCAAAATAACTAGAGTTTTACAGGCAGTATCAGAATATAGTAGGCCTCAGCTGTATTTTCTAGCCTGCAATCTGACACCATAATGGGTATTAAATATGCATGCTTTTTTCTTCACCAGATATGTAAACTTTTTATTAATTAGACAGGAAAGTAATCATTCATCTGGGGGTATTAAAGGAATATCAATCCAAATGGTAGTACTGATAACATATTTTGGCTGAACTGTTCCTGTCAAAAGATAGATTATTAAATTTTTTAAAAATATCTATATATGTGTTATTTAGTGCTTTAATGAAATTCAACAATGAACTTTAGACAAATTGAATTATATATTTAAAGACTATTTTTAGGTCTCAAATAGTTTTTTTCCTTCCCCCTTCTGGTACAAAATTATAAAATACATATATTTTTTTGGTCTCAAATAAGAAAAACAAACAACAAAAAAAAAACCCTCAACATTTTCAAAAGAAGAAACTTTTTTGTTCCATATGAGCTCACAAGATAATTAAGGCACTTAACAGTACAGGTCACATAAAAGCATAGGCCACTTAAAAATAATATATTATTTCTTCTGTGGACAGTGGCAACCTTGCAGATTGAACTCCATACTTGGGAAGTAAATTGTAATAAATTTATGTTTTGAATGTAATATATGTATAAACTTATGGTCTTGTGTTTTGGCTTGGTTTGAGGGTTTTTCTTGTTTGTTTTGGGTTTTTTTTTTTTTATTTTTTTTATTTTTTGTTTGGACCCAGACCTGGCTTTGCCTCAGGGACAAGACAAGTGGACTGCACTCTAATTGCTCATTAATATTGAGGACAGTGTTGAGTAGTCCCATGGTTAAATTTTTGGGGTAATTTAAAGCTTTCTTTTCACCATTTTTTTCTTTTCAGATATGAGAGGGAGAGAATCCTTGGAAATGCTAGATAAAGCCAGGGATACCTGGTTGGAAGCTTGGCACAGATTTTCTCCACAGGTTTATGTGAGGGAAGAGGGGAGGTATCACTCAATGTCTTGGATGTACAACTTTGGCTGCAGGAATGAATAAATCAAAACTCAAAGGCAGCCAAGATGCCCTTTGCTGTTGTGTGGAGGAGAGTTCTGCACACTTAGCCCCTTTCCTAAACACAGCACATCGGGTTGGTTTTTGCAAGCTACTGCATTATTTTCCTTCTCTCCAGGCCCCATCCTCTGAAAAACCTGTTTCATCTGGATTGCTGAAGCACAGATTCTCATCATCCCTCAGAGGAGACAGCTCCCAAGAGACAGCTCCAAACAGCTGCTTCCTGCAGCTGGAAAGTTTTTCAGTGCCAGTCTAGACCTTCATGCAGTAAAGCTCTGATGTTCATGAATAGTCAGCTGATTTCCCTAGGAAAGTTTGGGTGCCTCACTGCATTGGCTCCTACAGCAAATATTGCAATTACAGTTTCCTTTTGTAGGTAGGCAGATATTACAGGCTTGTGTCACTCCAAATATTTCTCACCCATGTGAGAAATACAATATATTGATGTATATATAATGTGGGGTTCACAGTGCCAAGGTGTACTTGTAATATGAGATTCCTCAAATCGGGGTAAGCAGTTTGGGTTGTGTTTGTTCTGTTTGGTTTTTTTTTCCTCTAATGCAGACAATTTACAAATAAATAGGCAGAAAATACATATGGCATGTGGGTAACTTTGAAATGACAGTGAAGAACATGATTTAAGACAAGGGTCCACTCAGAGCAGCTAAATTTACCTTTAAAGGGAAGAATTATGGGAATTGTGGTAAGGACTAGGTTTCACCCCATTTTTTCCTTCAGACAAAATATGCACTGCCAAGCACAAACAGAGAAAGTTGTTGAGGTTTTGGTTGTTTGTTTGTTTTGGTTTGGTTTTTTAAATTCATTTTCTTTGTTTGTTTGTTTTGATTAGGTCATTCGAAGTCTTATTTGCTCTGGAAACTGCAGCTACATAAAGATCCTGTTAGAAGCTCAAAATTTTTCCAAAATCAAGAAGAGGGGAACAGCAAAATAGTTATTAACAGGCAAGAGAGCTCATTATATTTTTCTATTAAAGCAATTTGTTAACTAGATGCCTTTAAAAGAGAGTTTATCATGACTTCTCCTTGGAATTGCAGAGTCTACCTTGTTAAGTATTCACATTTACTGACTCATTGTTTATAAAATCAGGTGTTCCAAAGACAAGAGGTATTTTTTACAATAAGCAATTCTGTAATGAAACAGAGAAATAGAAATCAATTTATTAGATATCATCTGCATAGAGAGCTATGAAAAAGAACTCGGGGAAAAAAGCTCAAGACTGCTGTAATTTGTACTTTGAGAGAGCATATATAAATATCTTCAGGCGCCATAAATTTAGATGGTTTACCAGAAAACATTAATAACTTTCCAGTGCAAGGGGTGAAATGCCCCACCCATAGTCTCCATACTGCATTCTTCCCAAAATGCCTTTACTTCCTGTAAGCATGAATTCTATGTTTAGATTTGTTTAAAATAATGAAAAAGAGTAGGATGCAGTCTACCTTTTTAAAAGATGCAGCTGAGAGCCAATAAAATAGGATTCCAGGGGCACCTTCATATCTTCTTCATATCTTCATACTTTCACCTTTCCCTACACTAAAAAAAAGTAAATTGCTTAAATGTTTTGCTAAGCCCTACTCACCTCTTGGGTGTTTCAATGAATTTAGTTGATGTGGCTCCTTCACAATCAAATGTATTTTGATACACCTATAGCTTGTTGATTACAACCCATTTCTCACAGTCTACTCCTCTGAAAAAGGAGCTCTGTGTCAGTGTGCCTCTCACAAATCAGGCAACAGCACAATTGAGCTGCTTTTCTGATGAGCCCCATCAAGCCCATTTTTGGAAATGACGTAAAATAATGCATTTCTCCTTTTTTTCAGGCAAAGATATTTTATATCTTGCCTTGTATTATGTTGCATGCAGTCTTTTCAGAGTGTGCCATCCTCCTTTTCCAAAGCACACTGCTGTAGATGAGAACATCCAGATTCAGAATCTAATTTGGGGAAGAATCAGCACTTTAGTGGTGGCCATCTTTGTGAGGGTGGAGTGATCCACCAAAACCGTGCTGTTGTGTTACGGTTTTCTTGGTAGTGGCACTTCTGGCTAGTTTGAAACAACCCAGAGTTTCTAGACAAAGGGAAACCTTTTGAATGAAACAGGCACATTGGCTGGTGGTGGAACTGTTCAGTAGAGGAGAACCTGGTACAGTTATTCCCTCCTCACAGAGCTCTCCCTTGCTGGTGACAGCCAAGTCACAGTGTCCTGCCCCCAGATGTAAAAGATCAAGACTAAAAGAAGAGATGGGCACCCATAAACAAAACCTGCTGGTTTCTCTCTCCCCTTCAGCTCTGGCCTTGGGTGCACAATGGCCTCTAACAGTGACAATCACACCCCAAAGTAACTCATCCCTTCTGTAATGCTGCAATGGTTTTGCTTCACAGATCAGATAATAAATCACTGTTTTTCCACTGTGGTCTCCTTCACTTGTCCTATCACATGCTGCTGAGGAGTGCTGAAGAACTTGTCAAGTCCTCTGGCCTCCTCATACCTCAGTGTGTTTATGCCTAGTGACACAAGCCAACTTCATTGCTGCTCTGAAGCTTGTTAGCAATTTTTCTCTATTGAATTACCAAATTCAACAAACTCTGAGTAAAAAAAATAAGTGAAGGGGCTACAAAATTTTAATCAAACTTTTCACTCATTTCTGATTGGTATTTGATGTTTTTGTTTATTGCACACAACTGAAAACCAGCACATCATACTTTAATATATAAAATACATAATTTAAGTGCTTAATGTGCGTTGCTATTCTGCCTTGTGTGATGGAAAGTGGGATGAGAATGAGAAAAAGAGAGGTATAATTAGCTGTACACTGAAATACTTCCTTGTAGAAGTTTTTCTTCCTTTGTACCTTACCTGAAAAACATGGCTGACAGTATTATTTTCTCCCTTCTGCATTCAGTCTATCTAATGTAAATACTAAATTCTACTGTCAGGACTATTAATTCTTAAGCATTAGAACAAGGGGCCTGGGCCAAAACCAGTGTTTCTCTGCCACAGCAAAAAAAAAAAAAAAAAAAATTAGTGGATAGTTTATTTCAACATAGTCAGCCTCATGCTAATCTCCTCAGGTACAGGATAAATCTAACTCAGCTGGATATTTATTATATCTTTAAGATACAACCTGCCTTCCCCAAACAGACAGTTTAATATCTTCCTCAGGTACTCATTATCCCCTGTTTGGATTGCTGTGGCTGTGTTGCCTTAGCAGAGCTGTGCACATCCATGCTGCAGAGCTCTCTGCCAGCCTCCTGCTCTGGCCATGGTGCACATCTGCATCTGCTCTGCCAGATGTTCCACAGCCCACCTCAGCTTACCTGTATCTCTTCTCAACAAGCAGGTTTTGCAAAAGATCCTCTGGCCTTCCTCTCGAAGCTGCTCCTTGCCCTCAGGAGAAGAAACCTGAAAACACTTTCAGTTACCTCAGTGCTTTTTTTTTAGATATCTCAATAAAAGTCTGAATTGCCAGAATCTTTGTGAAAGACTCCCTGCTATGCTGTTGATATCTGAGGATGACACCCAGGCATGGCCAGTAGAGTGGCCTGTTGTAATCTGATTTTTCCCATTAAGCAGTTCACTTCTATTATTTCCCCTATTGTAAAAACTTCGAGATAAAAACATTTCTGTATTAAATATGGTAGTGGGCTGGACATCATTACAGTGCATAGTGTTGTTATAGCAGTAATAACAGCAATTGAAAGAAGTCCCCAAACCTCTTATTTAAAATAAATAAGTATTCACAACTTAACATGTATATTTTAAGTATACATAACTTAAAAATACAATAATAAATTTTTATAAAACATCATATATTTATATATGCGAATTTAAATATAGGTGTACACGTTTTATATTAAAATATACATAAATTCAATAATTATAAACATTGAAATGCTGCAAAAATAGCCCAAATAACCAGTTCCTATCAAACTCATCTCAAATCTAATAAGCTTAAAAACAAGGGCATGCCATTAATGCAAATACTGCCTACTCTGAATATGCAAATATTGTGTCAGATCCTGGACATGAAACAATGAGATTTTATCTCTATAAATCTTTTTTACTGTACTACCACCTTATGTAGCTTATTTTATTCAAATGAAAAATAGAGTTGGTATATCACTGACTATTTTCTGTAATTATTTGAAGACACAGAGGTCAGGTTTGTGTGTTTAAGTATGCATATATCTCTTCACTTAATTTTTGTAATGTTGTTGAAATATTCTTAGCTGAACAAGCTGAGAACTAGAATATTTTTCCCCTGTCTAAAAAAGACCATGAAAATGAATTATAGTCTTAATGTCAGTAATTTGAAAAGAACAGGAAAAAGTGTATGGGGAGCACCTGTGTTGGTGTAAATCACTTCAGCGACAAAGAAACTTCTGTTAAACTTTTCTGTTTCATTTGAGACCATGCATATATAGATAGGTGGACCAAAGTACCAGAGTGCCAGTGTCTGCCCAATAAAGCTGCTCTTAATCTCTAATTGAAATACATCTGGTAACAGAACGTAACTACTCATAAAATTTTCCTTGTTTGACAAATGAGACAGCTCAAAGCACCCTGATTAACTTTTTCCTTTAAAAAAAAAAAAACCAACCCAAAAAACCACTTTTCATTGAGACCCTGGACCTCATCCTTCTCCAGAGTAAAAATTTGCTTTATGTCATGGGCAAAAACTGGTCTGAGAGAAGTTCACACTGCATTATGGAAAATTCTCTAAGGAACCTGACCTTTGGAAAAAAGTGGAAGGCCAGCTGAAATCCTATTCCCTTGAGTATTCACAGAAAAAATGCTGCTTAATCATTAATTGAACAATTTAAAAATAAAAGCATTTACCTTCTTCCAGCGAAACAGAAGCAGTCTTGCCCTTGCTATGCCAGGTGCACATAGTCTGGTAGATTTTCCCTGGGTGGAGATATTGGGGGGCTGAGATTTGACCCCACACAGGTGAGACTGATGGATATAGGAGTGTCTGGTCCTCTGCTGCAGCCTCCATTCTCTGCATTTAGCCATGGTCTGGAACTGTCCTGCATTGAAGAACATTTGAGTGAAGCAGAGAAACATGAGTTTGTCTGAAGTCCCTGTGGATAAAAGGCACCTGTAGATAATACTTAGAGAATCAGTGAAGGAGCAGGGATATTGGATTTGTAGGATGCCCCATGGCAGGAAGGAATAATGAATCTGACTCCATGTCCTCAGAAGGCTAATTTATTATTTTATGATACTATATTATATTAAAGAATACAGAAAGGACACTTACTGAATGCTAAAAAGATAATAATGAAAACTCGTGACTCTTTCCAGAGTCCCAACACAGCTTGACCCTGATTGGTCAATGAGTGAAACAACTCACAGCAGAATCCAATGAAACAATCTCCTGTGGGTAAACAATCTCCAAACACATTCCACATGTGAGCACAACACAAGAGAAGCAAATGAGATAAGAATTTGTTTTCCTTTTCTCTGAGGCTTCTCAACTTCCCAGAAGAAAAATCCTGGGAGAAGGGATTTTTCAGAAAATATGAATGTGACACAGGACAGGTCCAGGATGGCAGTTTTCCTCCCAGATCACCAAAAAAATGCAGTGCAACTAAAGTTCTAATCCAGAGAAAGTTTTTCTGACTCTGTAATTGTTTCAGTTGAACTTTCCTTACATTAGTTTCCCAGAACTTATTTTGAAGCCATTTATATTTTTGAATGCCACAATGTCATGGGGCAAAAAATAATCACAGTATAGCTATAATTTGCATGGAAAATTAGTTCCTTCAGTGTTACAGCTTTTTTTGTTGACAAAAAGGTTCACTGGAAACAAAGATCTTTTATGCCATGTAGGTGTGATCACCGTCTTTTGCAAAGCATGAATAGAGGAGAGAAAAATGCTTGCTGGATTTCTAATGGGAAAGTGAGATCTGTGGGATCTCCATAACACATTTGCCTAAAAGTTCTTTTTTGTTCTTAAGGAAAGCTGTAGATGGAGACTCATGTTTGCACAAGCAACCAGAGGCATCCCAAGCAGTCAGAGAAAGACACTTTCCAGCACTCTGACAAAGGGAGGTGCCATCGTGCAGCCTAGGAGCCAAGTTTGAAAGAAAATGTTACAGGTCTCAGCCTTTAAAACATTTCTAGTGTGTCTGCAGAAATGTCAGTAGCCCAAATGGCAAACATTCTGTGTCTTCTCACAAAGAGCAAAATATCAAAGCCTGTAATTTGAAAAGGGAACATCCCTTAAATGGTGTCTCTTCCATAGCTGGCTGTTTGCTTGAATGTGGTGGAGGGCAGACCCCATAAAGAAGACAACATGTAGAAGGTGTATTGATGCCTCAGGTTTAGCTTTTATATTTTTCAGATTCTGTGCTGCTTTAGTGTGTGGGTCTGAGCTTCATATCAAGGGATGGTGAGTTCTGTGCACAGAGCAGGGAGACAAAACAATTCCTGCTCCAGTTGGGCACCAAGGACAAATGATCCAAATCTCAGCCCAAGAGCACAAACACCGTGGGCTGCAGAGAGAAAAACAAGCAG